>BQNB010009943.1:0-33548 GCA_026074375.1 Tanacetum coccineum
TTTATTAACGTCTCTTTTGAGGTCGTTTTCTGTAACTTGTACTTTATACTATGAAGTAGCCCCCAAAGTGGTATTCCGTTAGGGAGTTGTGATTTTGGGGCTGTTACAAATAATATATCAAGTATTTTTGGCAAATAACGAATTGTTGGACACGTATATTATTTTTACAATTACAATTACAATTACATAGACATTTATTTTACGAGTACAAATTAAATTGTTTAATTTTTATAAATTAAACAAACACTTTTTAGGTGGTGATGTAAATATATTGAATTATATGTGGTATTATTTATTCAAAGTACTTAATACTCATATGACCTATATTTAATTAGGTTGCATTCGGTCATATCTGTGACGTTTTCATTCACTTGATTCATATACTATAGTTTATTCACTAAGGTGAGTTCATAGCCCCATGTTTTACTATATCAATGATTTACAACTTTTAGGGTGAGAAACATGCATTGTTTTACAAATTGGACGCAAGTGTACATTTTATCATGATTACGTGTTTGCCTAAGTAGCGATAACCCACTGTGCCCATTATCATGAACTGTCAATTACTTTATGTGAGCGCGGATGTTATAAATAGATCTATTTGGGATTGACATCCCCATCCGGGTGAGTAGCTCTCACTGGTGTCACGGAGTGAACCAACGGATGTATACCATGTCGGATTTGGGATGTTGCGGGTTAGAACATCATCAAGGGCAATGTTGGCAATTTATATTGCAATTCATACATGTCGAGCTTCAGTGTCATGAGCTTAGGGAAACGTAATTACACTTTGTGATGTTTGCATCTGTTGCACTATCATACACTTGGAAATCTTGCGGTCCTACATTATATTTACATAAACCTATGAATTCACCAACTTTATGTTGACGTTTTAAAGCATGTTTTCTCAGGTCAATGAGGCACAAGGTGCTAAGGATACATTGATATACTCTTTTGGGGAATCATGCATAAAAGATTTAGAGTCATTCCATCTTGGGATTTTTGTTATGATCTAAAATCTTTGTTATCAAATGTTGAACAATTTAAGCCGTTGCTCTTTGTATTAAACAATTTAAATAAATCAAATGTATCGAATTTTAAACGACTCTTTTAGAGGTCGTTCTCATATCTTGTGCTATTGATCTATGAAGTAACGCTCCCGGACTCATTATTCCGCTGCGACCCTATTTGGGGGTGTTACAACTGGCAAATAATACTTGGTGTTATCGATCCGCTGTAAAAATAGTCCCGCGAGCTCCGCGACAGCGCGTGAGTGACGAACCTCGTTATTAGTTTGTTATTGGAAGTGTGTTAAGGTAGCGATGAGGTGGCATACCAATAACATGGTATTTGCACCGAGCTCTCGTAGCTCTCTAAGAGCATCTACAATGAGAAAAACATTGATTCTTTAATTTTCATGTTTTTTATTTATTTAATAAAACTCAGCTTTTATTATAAATAAAGGAATAAAATGAATTTGACGGAGGTAAAGAGTAAGACAAAAGAACATATCCGTGGCCCCTCCGCGTTGGTTGGCCCCACTGAAGTTGAAGTAGTATTTTGTTTACACCCTGTTCCGCATAAACCCCACCATCCACTTGAAATAACAATCTCTCTCATTTGTTACACATTCTTTCAATCAATCTATAGGCGATAATCTCGCCTCAACATTTTCATCTTCGCCGTCTTTTTCTATAACTAACTTTTTTTTTCTATCATTCCACTTTAACAATTTTCAACAAATAGAGAATCTCAGTTATGTCTTCTCCACCGCCGGTAACATCTCCGGCACCCACCACTCCGTCACCACCACCAGCTACTAACAACACTTCACCACCACCAACCACCACTCCCTCTGCCCCACCACCTGCCACTCCGTCTTCCCCACCACCTGCCACCCCTTCCTCCCCACCACCTGCCACCCCGTCTTCCCCACCACCTGCCACCCCCGTCACTTCACCACCACCACCTGACGCATCTCCACCTCCACCAGACACCACTCCACCACCCACTACCACCCCATCTCCACCACCTTCAACCCCCACACCATCCCCACCAACCCCAACACCACCATCTTCAACCCCAACACCACCGTCAGACACACCAACGCCACCATCTTCAACACCATCTCCGCCATCCCCATCTGGGTCTACACCGCCATCAACAGCCACTCCTCCCCCGTCAAGAAACAGTCCGCCGTCAGTGCCATCACCACCAGGGAGAAATACACCATCCCCACCGCCGCCAAGGAGTGTGACATCTCCTCCGGCTGCCACGTCACCAAATGACTCATCTGGGATACCTACCGGAGCTGTTGTTGGGATTGCTATTGGTGGGGTTTTGATATTGGCTGTTTTGAGTATTTTGTTTATTTGTTGCAAGAAAAAGAAAAGAAGAAATGATGAACCTGCTGGATATTATATCCCTCCACCTAAAGGTTTGTTTTTTTTAATCATGATCTTTGTGTAGAATACTAATTTTTTAAATGTTCTTTTGCTTTTTATAAAGCAAAAGTATTCAAATTGCTTTTGCTTATTTTAGATGACAGAAAAATATACTCCGTATAAAATCTTTTTTAAATGGATTTTTAACAAATCATTAGTTCTTTTGAGTTTGTATTGCATTTTTCACAAAATAAGCAAATTCAGACATTATTATCAGAACTCAGAAGTGCTTATTTTTAAGCATTTTATAATTGTAAGTACTTTCATACAAGCAGAAGCATAATTAATCCCAAACACCTTTTGGATATTGAATATGCTTGATTATATTCTTTTGTGGAATGTGAACAGTGTTTGTTTTAAGTACTTTTAGGAAAAAAAATACGATTGTTATGGCTGTTATTAAGCAAAATGATACTTTTACCCTTTTGACGATATACTGTTATGATTTGGTGATGTAGTTGATCCTTATGGCGGTGGACAACAACAATGGCAGCATAACGCGCCACCTCCAGGCGGTGATCATGTCGTTATGATACCACCATTAAAACCGCCACCATCAACCTATCCACAACATTCACCCATTCAGTCGCCGCCACAGCCTCCACCGCGTCCGCCTTTTATGAATAGCAGTGGTGGTTCGGGTTCGAATTATTCTGGTGGTTCAGGGACGAGTTCGCTTCCACCACCTGCACCTGGGATGTCATTAGGTTTTTCGAAAAGTACTTTTACTTACGAAGAGTTAGCGATGGCTACGAATGGGTTTTCGGAGGCAAATTTGCTTGGGCAAGGTGGGTTCGGGTATGTGCATAAAGGGGTGCTTCCAAATGGGAAGGAAGTGGCAGTTAAGCAGCTGAAAGCGGGTAGTGGACAGGGTGAACGTGAGTTTCAGGCGGAAGTTGAGATTATTAGTAGAGTTCATCATAAGCATCTTGTTTCGTTGGTTGGGTACTGTATTAGTGGGGTTCAAAGGATGCTTGTTTATGAGTTTGTGCCAAACAACACCATGGAGTTTCATTTACATGGTATGTTTTAATCTAGTTACATCAATAATTGAACTCTGTTTATTTGTTAAAGCCCTTTTAACTACGATGTGCACATAATGTATCCAGATAAGAGTCGACCTGTGATGGAGTTTGCTACACGATTGCGTATTGCTCTTGGATCTGCTAAAGGACTTGCTTATCTCCATGAGGATTGTAAGCTCTCTTTTTTCTTAAAGTTTGTCGTGTTATAAGTTGAATAATACTAGATTATCAGTCTTTTAACATGGGGTTATGTGTTTGCAGGTCATCCCAAGATTATTCATCGTGATATTAAGGCTGCTAACATTCTTCTGGATTACAGTTTTGAAGCAAAGGTAACATCTTTTGCAGTTTCCTTATTGTCTTATTCTTGTCCTTGAGCGAGCTTGCATTTATTGGGTTGAAATAATTGATCAGGTTGCTGATTTTGGGCTAGCTAAGATTACTTCTGATGTAGCTACTCACGTCTCAACTCGAGTGATGGGAACTTTTGGGTATGCCTTTTTTATTGATTTTTAGGCTGGAATATGTTGTTGATTTCAGATTTTAGTATTTTACTGAAATACTGTATATCTTACGTATTTGTATTGTGAGTGATGGGAACTTTTGGGTATGCCTTTTTTATTGATTTTTAGGCTGGAATATGTTGTTGATTTCAGATTTTAGTATTTTACTGAAATACTGTATATCTTACGTATTTGTATTGTGTAGTTACCTAGCACCAGAATATGCGTCGTCCGGCAAGCTTTCAGAGAAATCTGATGTTTTCTCGTATGGAGTCATGCTTTTAGAATTGATTACTGGACGCAGGCCTGTTGATTCAGCTAATACTTTTATGGATGATAGTTTAGTCGACTGGGTAAGTAAAAATTCATTTTAAGGGGGTGTTTTGATTTGAATTTTGGAATTTGATCATATGATTACTGTGATTTAAAGTCATTATTAGCAGTTTTCAGTGTTCAGTTTGGATAATCAAATTACAAATGCCCAATTCCAATTCCCTTCCACACATGTATACCCCAAAGCTTATCTGTATTGCCTAAATGAAATTGCAGGCAAGGCCATTACTAACCCGAGCTATGGAAGATGGAAACTTTGACCCCATTGTCGACTCACGTTTACCACGAAACTACAACCACAGTGAGATGGCCAGGATGGTATCATGTGCAGCAGTATGTGTCCGACACTCAGCTCGCCGCAGGCCCAAGATGAGCCAAGTCGTCCGAGCCTTAGAAGGCGACGTATCTCTATCTGATTTAGACGAAGGCATCAAGCCAGGACACAGCTCAGTCTACAACGGTAGCTCAGATTACGACACAACTCAATACAATGTAGACATGGCCAAGTTCAGGAAAATGGCTCTAGAAACACAAGAGTACGCCAGTAGTGAGTACAGCCGACCAACGAGTGAATACGGATTAAACCCTTCAGGGTCAAGTAGCGAAAGGAATACACAAGAAATGGAGATGAATAAGTTGAGGAAAGACAGTCGAGGCTACAGCGACGGTTTTTGATATTTTGATAACTGTACAAAAGTTTAATACTAATTCTTGATTATATTTTTCCAACTTGTATTTAAATTTGGTTTTTGGTATATTTTGAAACGATATAATGATATACAATTCTTTTATAATTTGAAAGATACATACGCGTTTGGTGAAACTGTTAAGACCTTTGTGGTGTCGTTTGTGTTAAATTATGAATAATGACAGGTGGTTCGAAGGTTATTTAATGTAAATTCTAAGGTTTGACATATTAGCTGTCATTTGTCAATTTATATTTAGTCGTTTATTGCCTCAACGTTTTATGGCTTCTGGATGACAAATGGATATAGGGTCAAGTTGGTTGTATGTTAACAAAAAAAAAAAAAAAAACAATTTAAATGAGAATATTATGCAGATAGTTTATATAAATTCCATTTGTGTACTAGAAAGTTAAATAGTGGGTGGTTATCACGTTGTGATTTAAAGTTAGTAAATTGGTTTTCAGATTATATCATAATCTAGTCATACTTAGCTGGTCAATTTGCGATATTTTGACCCCCGTACTTTGCGGATTAATGTGTATGTTGATAATTTTTTGAGATATGAATTATTAGACTTTAGACTTTTGCATGTGATTTGGTGATATTTTTCTTTCTTTGTCAATTATAATGGACGGCACTTGAAAGTCATAGTAGTTTTGTTTTTTTAGTCGCAATCATACCATTTTAGGGATTAGAAGATTAAACCACTTGCCCCGGCAAAGTTGTCCGAACCTAGATTACCGGACAAACTTAAATACTTTTGGTCGTTAAAAATACAATGGTCGTCATAATATATGTATTTTTAGACGTTGGTTATCAAGATATTGATTTTAATATGATCTTACGAACCCGCGCTATAACCTTGTCGAGTTTATATTTTTGCTTAGCTGGTAAATCAAGGTAGGATTGTAGGATTAGTCGCGGATCCGATTTCATAAATGTGAATGCCATGTGAGTTTTGACTCTTGCAAATGGCTAAGATGTTCTAAATTGCAACACTATAAAATGGTCTTATGGTCATGGGACTTCACAAAAAGTAGTCATTAGTTTATATATGGGTTAATTACCTAAAAATGTACTATACTTGTCACTTTTTGTCATTGTATGTAGGCAACTATTTTTTTTATTGTATCGATCAACTTTTGAATTCGTGCTATTGTGTGTACTGGTGACCTACTTGACCTGCTCCAGCAGGTTAACTTAACGTCCGCTTATTTTTGTATTGCATCGTTAGTCCTTTATACAAATGATCGTTTGTGATTAACTTAAAATTTGATTTTATTTAAAGTTTTAAAAAATGTTAGAAAAATTAGTTTGTATTATAAGTTTACTACATAAATAAAAAAAAATTGAAAATGTTTTAAAAAAATATTAAAAAATGCGAAAATGTCTTTAAAACATTCGAAAATGTTTAAAAAAAATATTCGAAAATGTTTAAAAAAATATTCTTTTAAAAAAAATATCCTTCTTAAACATTTTTCTAATATTTAAAAATTTCTTTTTAAAAAAATATTCAAAAAAATCCTTATACAAATGTTTTTTAAACATTTTTGAATATTTAAAAATAATATGTTTAAAAAAATATTCGAAAATGTTTAAAAATAATATTTTTTTAAATATTCGAAAATGTTAAAAAAACGTTTGTATAAGAATATTTTTCGAATATTTTTTTAAAAAGAATATTTTTTTTGAATATTCAAAAATGTTTAAAAAAAACGTTTGTATAAGAATATTTTTCGAATATTTTTTTTAAATATTCGAAAATGTTTAAAAAGAATATTTTTTTAAACATTTTCGAATATTTTTTTAAATATTCGAAAATGTTTAAAAAGAATATTTTTTTAGACATTTTCGAATATTTTTTAAAACATTTTCGAATATTTTTTAAACATTTTCGAATGTTTTAAAGGGATTAGTCGCGGATCCGATTTCATAAATGTGAATGCCATGTGAGTTTTGACTCTTGCAAATGGCTAAGATGTTGTAAATTGTAACACTATAAAATGGTCTTATGGACACGGGGCTTCACAAAAAGTAGTCATTAGTTTATATATGGGTTAATTACCTAAAAATGTATTATACTTGCCACTTTTTGTCATTGTATGTAGGCAACTATTTTTTTTATTGTGTCGCTCAACTTTTGAATTCGTGCTATTGTGTGTACTGGTGACCTACTTGACTTGCTCCAGCAGGTTAACTTAACGTCCGCTTATTTTTGTATTGCATCGTTAGTCCTTTATACAAATGATCGTTT
The DNA here is from genome assembly GCA_026074375.1 of Tanacetum coccineum. Classification (NCBI taxonomy): domain Eukaryota; kingdom Viridiplantae; phylum Streptophyta; class Magnoliopsida; order Asterales; family Asteraceae; genus Tanacetum; species Tanacetum coccineum. Next base: position 7,246 of record BQNB010009943.1, read on the forward strand.
GTGATTAACTTAAAATTTGATTTTATTTAAAGTTTTAAAAAATGTTAGAAAAATTAGTTTGTATTATAAGTTTACTACATAATTTTAAAAACATCGAAAATGTTTTTAAAAAGAATATTTTTTTAAACATTTTCGAATATTTTTTTAAATATTCGAAAATGTTTAAAAAGAATATTTTTTAAAAAATAATATTTTTTTAGACATTTTCGAATATTTTTTAAAACATTTTCGAATATTTTTTAAACATTTTCGAATGTTTTAAAGATGTTTTCGCATTTTTTAAAAACATTTTCGATTTTTTTTAAATTATGTAGTAAACTTATAATACAAACTAATTTTTCTTACATTTTTTAAAACATTAACTGACGTTAGTGAAAATGATGACGGAACCATGTTACAAAAATTCGTCATAAGAATGTGTGTAAGAACGTGTGTATAAAAATGTGTGTAAAAACGTGTGTATAAAAACGTGTGTAAAAACGTGTATAAAAATGTGATTATAAAAATGCGTGCATAAAAACGTGTATAAAAATGTGTGTACAAAAACGTGTGTATAAAAATGTGTATACTAACGTGTGTATAAATAGGGTTTTTTTTAAATATGTTTAAAAATGTGTGTATAAAAACGTGTATAAAACGTTTGTATAAAAATGTGTATGAAAACGTGTGTATAAAAATATGTGTATAAACAAATATGTAAAAAACATGTATAAAAATGTGTGTGAAAACGTTTATAAATTTTAAAAATAATTAGAAAAAAGACATTAAAAAAATCAAATTTTATGTTAATTACAAACGATCGTTTGTATAAAGGACTAACGATGCAATAAAAAAACAAGCGGATGTTAAGTTAACCTGCTGGATCAGGTCAAGTAGGTCACAAGTACACACAATAGCACGAATTCAAAAGTTGAGCAACACAATGGAAAAAAAATAGTTGCCTACATACAATGACAAAAGGTGACAAGCGCGCTATCAACATGCATTACAAAACCTTAAAAAGGACTTTGAGATCTAGCTGAATCTTTCGATCCCAAGAAGCCCAAAATCATCTAGAAATCTCAATCTCGACAACTTTGCCTTGGTCTCAACATGGACAATGTCTCGTAATTTATTAATAAAAAACAATACTCCGTATAATTATACTATTACACATTTTAGATTTAAAACGACGTAGTTTTTGACCTATGTGCACTAATCATTTTAAGCACTGTAGCACTGCTACAGTGCTGGGCCAAAAAAAGCCCAAAAAGTTTAGCTCAAAAATTTGACCTGGCCCAATTAGTTTAAAAAATAAAAATAAAAATAAAGATTGTTGGCACAAAATAAGGAGGAAAAAAATGTTACAAAAGTACCGACGCATTGACATAAAAAAATACCCGCGGTAACATTTTCGAATTGACTTAAACAGTGTCATTTTACACCATGAGACCAAAAAAATAAATTCGCAAAAAAAATAAAAAATAAAAAAATAAAATTTTAACGCGACGCAACAACGCGTAAGACCATAAAAAAAACTACTAAACACGATACTAGAATTAAAACGACGGCGTTTTTAACCTACTTTCACTATTCATTTTAAGTTAGCCCAAAAATTTGGGCCGGCCCAATTAGTTTAAAAAAAAAAAAAAATTGTCGGCACAAAATAGGGAGGAAAAAAATGTTATAAAAGTACCGACGCATTCAGATAAAAAAATACCCGCGGTAACATTTCCGAATTGACTTAAACAGTGTCATTTTACACCATGAGACCAAAAAAATAAATTCGCAAAAAAAATAAAAAATAAAAAAAATAAAATTTTAACGCGACGCAACAACGCGTAAGACCATAAAAAAAACTACTAAACACGATACTAGAATTAAAACGACGGCGTTTTTAACCTACTTTCACTATTCATTTTAAGTTAGCCCAAAAATTTGGGCCGGCCTAATTTGTTTTAAAAAAAAAAAAAAAAAAATTGTCGGCACAAAATAGGGAGGAAAAAAATGTTATAAAAGTACCGACGCATTCAGATAAAAAAAATACCCGCGGTAACATTTCCGAATCGACTTAAACAGTGTCATTTTACATCATGAGACCAAAAAAAAAAATTTCGCAAAAAAAATAAAAAATAAAAAAAACTACTAAACACGATACTGAAAAAGTAAACCCGTACTATTAAATATGAGACCGACAAAATAAACTCGCACAAAATTAAAGAAAAAAAAAAGAATTAATGACACGCAATAACGCACGAAAAATTAACGCCCCGCAGTAACGTGCAAGAAAAAATAAACTTACACTATTAAACATAAAAAAAGCGCGCGAAAAAAAAAATAAAAAAAAAATAAAAAAATTAACGTCCCGTAACAACACGCGAAAAATTAACGCCCGCAGCAACGCGCGGGTAATCTTGCTTGTTTTATTTACATTAACCCAATGTTTTATAACCCAAATTTTTAAACCACCGCGCCAAGCTCCCATTTCGGATTCATTCGATTTCACAAGCAGTTCAACCGGATTTTATCCCCATATTTTTTCTGATAACCAACCGATTTCCTGTTCAACGAGTTGAACCAGCCAGATCAAACCGGCTTCTCAACATTTGCATTGAGAGCACAGGGAGTCGTGATGCCAAACTTTTGGTGCCAAACTCCAAAAGTGGTGCCACGTCAGCAAAATGGAGTTTGGCACCAGAAATGCCATGGCACCAGAATTCAGTGGGAGTGGTTTGGCACCAGAATTCTGGTGCCATAACATTTTTTTTTATCTTCACTCTCTCTATCAAGAACGGGTCAATTTTAGGCTTTGCGGTCTAACTCGTATTGTTCCGCCATGATTCTTTGATAACTCGCCATGGGTTTGAAACCGTTGCAAGCGGTCGAGTAGAACACGTCGTCAGTTTGACTTTTACAAGTCGTTGCAAAACCGGGTGTCGAAGGCAATCACTCTCTAAAAATCCTCGCGGTTCCTCGTCGGTGCCCAAAAGACCCCGAAAAATTTTTAATTTTTTCCTTCTTTGCAAAGTCTAATCGGTTTGTCCACTTGTTGTTCCTTTTCAAAAAAAGCCAAGCACTAACAATATTAAGTCCGGTGCATAAACTCACCCCCCACGGTTGCATCATAAAACGTGTGCACACTCGTCATAGATAATCATCAATCCTCCCACAATGAACCGCGGTTTCTTGTCACCAATTGATTAAACTTGAGAACCGAGTTTTCAATTGGAGTCCACTTACCCGTCACATGTTCTGGTACCGCTCCGTGAAGCCTTTTTCTCCGCTTCCGTATTGTACACATTGGATTTTGTACCAAAAAGTAATCTCGCTTTTGATCACACCCGGTTTTTGGATCCTCGGAAACTTGAATGAAACATTCCGCCAAAAGCAACTCCTCATCTTGAGTCCACGCATTACGAATTCTTTTTTGTTTCTCAAGTGGCGGTTCTTTTTCTTTGTTTTTTTTTTGCCTTCGACTTCAAACGGACGCCGCGGCTAGGCTTCGACGTCGGGGTCGGAACCGGCTCGTCTTCATCTTCGGTATCTTCGACTTCAAAGTGGTGCGATTGTTGCTCGGAATGTGGTTGGGAAGTGGTGAATTGGTTTGGTAATTGTTGTGGTTGTTGTTGGTGCATTTGTTGCATTTTAAATTGTTGAAACATCAACAATTCTTCTTGGTTAGTAAATTGAGGTTGGTAATTTGGATTGACATAGTAAGGCATTTGGTTGAATGCCGGTTGAGTGGAGGAGCCCGGATTCGAAGACGACCCCGGAATTTGGTTGGTTGGGTCGTTAAGCATACCGGAAATCCAATTTGGTAGGTTGGGGTTGGGATTGGGATTCATTTTTTTTGAGTGAAAAATATAGAGAAGTAGAGAAATGTGAAGTAGAAGATGTATTAAAAGTGTGTGTGAAGTATGAAATAAAAAGAGAGTATTTATAGGATTTTTAAAAGGGTAAAATTGTGATTTTGGGGGTATTTTTTTGAATATCCGCTCCCCCTAACGGATAGATTTAAAAAAAAAAAATTAAGTTTGGCGTGGGCTGTTAGCCACGGCGCGAAGACCCTTGGCGCGAGCCATGGAGTCGTGCGCCGTTGGCCATTTTGGCGCCATGGCTTGACACCAAGCCAACAGCCATGGACTCCCTCCCCTCTAACAAACATTTAAACATTTTTGACAAAACCGGCCTAAGTATAAAACACAAGAAGAGGGGCAAAAGTATGAAACCAAACCCATAAAAGACCATTTCGTTACATCCTTCACATCTACAAGGTCTAAAACGTAAAGAAATACAAAAAAGGTCAGTTAATCATCCATCATCATCATGATCCTGATTTTAAAATCAAGTGAGATTCAAACTCTAGATTCATAATAATTTTGAATCTTAGAATTAAATCAAATTATTCGATCCGAATAAATAATGGCGTCACGTCGTAGAATGTTGCTCAAGGTCATAATTCTCGGTGATAGCGGGTATATTTTTGCATAAATCTTATCTTCATTGCTTGTAATTCACTCAATTAGTGATTTTTGAACTGACTTATGGCTTTTATTGATTACAGGGTTGGGAAGACATCTCTTATGAATCAGTATCCTTTAACTCTGTTTTTTGGTTTTTTATAAATTTTGCATTTCTTTTGTACTTAACTTAGTATAAATTGGCTTACTTTAATTAGAACATATGTACAGGATGATTATTGTTATATAAATATTAAAATGTGTTATTGATGTATGCCTTAAATCTTGTGAAATAATTTAGATATGTGAATCGAAAGTTTAGTAATCAGTACAAAGCTACTATTGGAGCTGATTTTTTGACTAAAGAAGTCCAGTTTGAGGACAGGCTTTTCACATTGCAGGTCTAATTCATTCCGAGTATCTGTTTTGTCTTTATGTTTATGATTATATCGTTTTATGTATCATTCTTTTACTTTTAGGCTTTTTAATTGTGTTTTGATGATCATATTTGATTGCGTCTCATTAATCTGTATGTGTAGAGTATCTCTTCCTTGTTTGTAATGCGACATGATATCTCTCCCCCTGTTCCTTTTTATGTGTAGTGCACATGCTTGTTAGATCTAGAAAGTTACCACAATGATATGCAAGCATAAAACGAATAAAATTTTAAAAGCGCAAGGCGAATAATATCCCAGGTTCGTAGATGCACTGCAACATCTGGTGTAGATAGAAAGGTGACCCTGTAGGTCAAGGCTTCTTTCCGTTGCAATGTTTAGGAAAGTAAGAGTTTTTAAGGCTCATATTTCTTACCTTCCACTCAGAAAGAAGTAACCTTATTAATCTCTCCAACGCTAGTTCCTAGCGTATTGTAGGTAATATATGAAATAAGTGGATAATTTAAGAAAGTAACTCTTCTGGACAAACTTAAGAGTAAATAATGAATTGCTTATAATCCTGAGTTAGAAAAAGAGCAGGGTTGGATCAGTTGGAAAACAACTCCCTCCCTCTGGAGACAGAGGTCAAAGGTTCGATCCTCACCCCCTGCAAGGCCGGAGCTCCTTTTGGAAGCAGCCTCTCTACCTTCGGGTAAGGGTAAGGCTGTCGACATCTTACCTCCACCATTACCCCGTGGAAGACGGGATTGGATACCGTTGATTTTTATTATAATCCTGAGTTAGGATTAGAATATGATTTGTGCCGTCAAGTTATAAAGCAGTGATTAGACGGATAGAAAAGTATTCAGTCACTAATTCATGTTTTTATGTATCTCACTTATAAGTTTTTCACATCCTCACTATTCTCGAAAACAGATCAATTAGCTTTATTCTTTCAATATTTGTGACAATGAAGGAGTAATTAATAAAAGCGATCGTTACTTTCTCAATTCCCTGATACTCTCCAATTTTACAACGTTTACATAATATTGTTTTTTGGTAGAATCAAGCTAGCACTTCTTTCTAAAAAAATATGCTTTTCCATCAGAAAACAATAACCTCGTTCAAAAACTACCTTCCTGAGTATGAGTTCGAAAATTCTTGCGTTTTAGGACATAAGTGGAGGCTTGAGTAGGCATAACCTAGACAGATTATCCCGTAAGATAAACATCTCCCTCCAATTTGGGAAACCTATTTTGCTTATAGCTGTTGGAAATTTTGTTTAGCTCTAAGTTTTTACTTCAAAAAGACAGATGATCCTGTAATTGAACTAGATTTGTAGATACACAATTGATTAGTTTTGAATTGTAAGATACGGTATCCACTGGTTTAATGGTTATACTGTATTTGAGCTACAATAAAGTCACGGATTATTGTAAATTATATAATCTGATTTGATTATAATATGGAATTTCATATTTTTTTATAAAAACCAAATAATAAAATTTCATAATATGAACTTTTTGTTCATTCGTTAGTTCCAGCTGAAATTTTGTATGATTAGGCAAAATGTAGGATGACCGAAGCCGTTTAGGGAAACAAATATTGAACCAAACACTTTATGGATAATTAATACCCCAGTGATATAATTGTATTATGACAACTAATCAGAAATAACGCATGGCCATTATCTGCCTTTTTTAGATGCTGGGATGGTTCTATTCTCTTTCATAGACTGGTTTTGTTTTTTGCTTTTACTTGTGCTTCATAAATTTTCTTTTGGTTCTACATCAATATTACATCTTCTGTATCATACTTGCATCCTCTCCTGAAAGCCTTAACATATGTCAATGCAAAAGATGAAAGCAATCTTGTTGAATCCACTGTCAACTGTCTTAAGTCTTTCACTTAATGTGTAAAATGTCTAACTCAAACTGAAAACCGAAGACAAAAATATGTCGATTTAGATTGTTTATTCTCTCTTTTTCTTACACGGATCTGTTTGTTGAAGTAAGATGTGTTTTATTAGTAGGTCAATATTTTTACTTGCCTTGGCCCTTGGGTTTGATTATGAAATAGCATAATGACAATTCATTTGTAGTTACTATGCTTACTGGAACTTATGTTTGCTGCACCTTCAGATATGGGATACAGCAGGACAAGAAAGGTTTCAAAGCCTTGGTGTGGCATTCTATCGTGGTGCAGATTGTTGTGTCCTTGTGCATGATGTTAATGTGAAGAAGTCATTTGACAACCTTAACAATTGGAGAGAAGAGTTTCTAATTCAGGTAAGAATTCTAATTCACCGTATAGTATCAACACAATCTACTCCCTGCTTGTTTTTGAAAACCAAATTTTGTCATAATTCAGGCTAGCCCTTCTGACCCGGAAAACTTCCCATTTGTTGTATTGGGGAACAAGGTAGATGTTGATGGAGGCAATAGTCGAGTGGTAAGATGATCTTTCTTCTTTATCTTCCTACTTAATTTGAAGTTCATCACGTGTGATTGCTCAATTATATTCCAATCTGTAGTACCTGATATGAGTTTCGATGTACTTGTCGAATGTTCCTTGAAGATTTTAGCTTTCACAACTGAAACTCGAAAATAACCCATTTGACTATCAGCAGTTTAGTCTATTTTCTTTGGGATGAATGGATGATTAGGTCTTATTTATGTGGCTTGTGGATCCAAAGTATCTTTGTAGATCTGTGTCTTATTGATTCAACTTTCAGCTGCCACCGTCTTCTTTTAGTTATTCAGGATGATACTGTACATGTTACAAATGTGTTCTTTCCTAAATTACAGGTATCAGAGAAGAAAGCAAGAGCATGGTGTGCTTCGAAAGGAAATATTCCATACTTTGAAACTTCTGCAAAGGAGGGTTTTAATGTTGATGCTGCTTTTGAGTGCATAGCCAAAAATGCTCTTAAGAATGAACCTGAGGAAGAAATGTAAGCTTGCATTCATTTTGGTTATTTAATATTGACATTGACATTACTATGATTTGTTTCAGAACAAATGTTCCATCACGTAATAGAAAGGAAGACAATGGTGTAAACAAATGAAACCAAAGGGTAAAAATGGGTGGGTTGGTTAACGGGTAAAAACATGTGATGAATTGAGTATGATTAAAATTATATATACATCGTTACAATGGTAATCTAGTTTCTTTAAATAAAACCATTTAGCAGGTTTTGTGCATTGTAAATGCACTTGGGGTTACTTTTGACCTGCTTCACTCATTCAACCAATCTTTTTTATAGCTAATTTTATCAAGTTTACCCATTTGACCTGCACGAGGCAAGTTTAAACCAATTTGATTCGTTTATCGATTAGTTGGTCTAAACTGCCACCTGTAAAAAATGTAAGCCAACTTAAAATTTGACTAGTCATGTAGGATTATGTAACAATGAGGCTAACCATTTTTTTTGTTCACTTTTTGTTGTGGATAAAGCTACCTTCCGGACACTATCGATGTGGGGGGTGGGCAACAACAAAGATCTTCGGGGTGTGAGTGTTAAGCTTAGTCTCTTTATATTCATGGAGCTCGAGACAAAAAGACGCATATCTCCTCTATTTGAGTTGCAACCAAGCAATTCAAGGCATGTTGATAGGAGTTGTATGTACAAGTAAAGGTGTTTAGTTCAGTCGCAACAATCCCTTGTTACTTCATAAATTAATTTATCAGTATGTTCATTTGATTATTTGCTTTGTGAGTGTAGAAACAGATGCTTAACTACAGTTTCACATTATACAATTGTTTCAAGTATATTTGTATTCGAATAATATCTTCTCAAGATTTGTATGGCGATTTTGATTATTTTACAGCTAATTTGTAAAAACATACCTAGGTAGATCAGATCTCTAAAGATGACGGAACCATAATGTGAACCTTTTTGCGTCAAAAGCGAGGTGCTTACATGCAACTAACAAATTCTTTAACGAGCTTTGAAGGAGATGAAAGATAGTCGAGTGGATGCGTATTTCTATCTAATCACACACTTTCTATTAATCTTGAACAATTATATGCGTGAGCAGAGTGAAAGAAACCTTTGCATAGCAAATCAAGCTATACACTTACTGGTACTGCATTTGCATTCTATGTATGATAAAACAACAATTACTGTAGTATTTTGGCATTCTATTTTCAAGTAGTATACTTCGATAACAAATATAATCAACAATCTGCACCATAACAACTGAAGTTAATAATATTTCAAGAAACACCCTACATATAATAACATACAAACTTCTGCAACAATTATAGTCATAAAAAAAATGCTCGTGGACAAAAATATTCCTACTCCACAACCATCACTTTTTCCTAAAGGTGGCAACAGATCTGATACAGTTAATTCTCAAGATGTAATCTAACATAGATCATCCGGGAGATAGGCGCATAAGCTGGGAGGAGGGGGTTGTAAACCATAATCTATGAAAGTCATACTATACAAAATCTTGAAAACTTGAATGTAATACGATTCATCTTCACCTTTCAACCACGTAGAGAAGAAGGGAGAAGGGTTTTTGTGAACGCTATTTACATTCACGGGATATAATCATATCTCTCCACTAGTCCTAATTTTTTCACCTTGCTTTTCCTTGTTCTAAGAGTTATGATGCCATTAATGCCGTGCAGTTGGGCTTCTTAATCCATAAGCCTCAAGCTTCTCAATGTATGACATCTTTGCTTTTGTCAAAATTTTTGGTGGTTTAATCTTTAAGTCAGGACTAGAGTTCCCATATGTCTCCGTTTCTCCATGATCCACACTCCACCCTATGGGATCCGATAGTGGCACAGAGGTAGGTGCTCTAGGACTGTGTACTGGAGATCGATCTTTTAGCAGACCAAGTGCACGCATTGATCGTGGTGATGCTCCTATGAAATCCATTGATTGGTTCTTCTTGATCGTTCCTGATGGATTATGTTCCATTTCATCTGCATTGAGCACATCTTCTATGTGACACATTACTGTGGTTGCCAAACTCTCTATCACTCTTGAATAGCTCTCAAGTATCGAATGACCAATATCCTACACAATTCATAAAACAAAACCAAGAGTTCGTTATAGTCAGAGCAAAAAAAAAAAAGATGAAGCACAAGGTTTAATTGATCATACTTTATTGTTCTTGATTTTGATAATGTCCAACGAGGATTGCGGAAGAGATGGGAATTTCTGTTTGAGGAAGAGTAAAATGGTCTCCGCTCGTTCTTCAAAGAGTTCTCTCCTTTCTAAGCTTACAATTGAACCCCAAGAAGACTTCAAGTCCTTCTGATTCATTTTTCTCTTCCATATGACGATTGAAGCTTCCATTTTGTTCTTGAGGTCCATAACATTCTGCTCTGATGACATATCTATAGTTGATAGTAATTGGTCCGGATCAAAAAACTCATCTGTAATGCTCTTGTAGATCGCATCTCCCAAGCTAGTTTTACCATTCTGTAAATGAGCACCAAGTACAGAACTCATGAAACCCTTTTCAGAAATGTTATGAAACTCAAAAGGTTATATAAAGAGTATCAAGATTACCTTAGGGAGAGCATCAATGTAGGTCTCGGGGATCTCCATTTCTGAAAGAACTTGAGCATTGATGGCCATAGAAGCCTTAAGAACTTGACTGCAACAATCCTTTTGATGCTGCATCCATTTTCTTGATTCATCCGAGAGTCCTCCTGGAGGAACCTTAACTCTTGGAGTCCACCATTTATTGATTGATTCATCTGCATCTTTAGGTACATACCAAAAGTCTGTCTGATCTTTGAAATTGTCTAGACAGTCCTGAAACATGTTTCTTTATTATTATACTTAAAATCTAGAATAAATTTGACTTTAACAAGTTATGTTCATAGAGATAATCGTTACAATTAGCATCGCATCAAGCTTCCTTAAAGCAGGGATGTCCATGTGAAGATCTTTTCTCTGTTGTTGCACCATAATCTGCAAAAATCAGGATCAAAAACCTTAATCTCATGATCTAAATATACAATCATTAGAGGAGAATTTTCGACTCATTTACTTATGAATGGGTCAAGAGGCTCAAACTCAGATAAAACGATCATCTAAATATACAATCATTATGTTTAATCTAGATCAGGTCAAATCAATACTCGGCTAAAACGGTCAAGAGGCTCTGATACCATGTTGGATGATGATAAACCCCGTGGGATGTTTGTATTATTCATCACAATATATAGAGATTACAAGAGAGAAACCTTAGTGGACCACAATCCCGCAAACCGGGCTTGGGCCAATTTATTCCACTAATAAAACTGTGTCAAACACATTTAAAATCACTTAAAGTTGCTTCGTAATGCATAAATCCCCTGATCTATTTTGCTCAAACAATTAGATCATTGCTGAATCAATATTAACTTTTGTAATCATATTTGAAATAACACTGAAGGTACAAAGTTTTAGGACAATTTCTATTTCCTTTTTTTTTTCTATTTCCTTTTTATCAACTCAATCTGACTGTAACACTAACCTTCCAACCCACACATAATAATAGTGTATAACACACAGAATAACTGAAGATACAAATAAATTACCTCCATATTTGATCCATCTTTGCCTATCTGCTGAGATGGGACAAACTCAACGATGTTGTCAGTCACCGAAAGAAGCCAATTAACTTCTTTCCTCCATTTCCTTTTTTTCTCTTCAGGAATCGGAGCAAGTTTATTATGTTTGCCAAATACAGAAGCTGCAAATTTCCCAAAAAACTGAAGATAAATTAATCAAAAAGACAAAAACCTCCCAGTTTTTATAATAACATGAAACTAAAAAAGAAAATATTACCAGCAAGATTTGTAATGGCATTTGATAAAGCCAAAGCCGATGAAACTCCTTTTCCACTACCCGTCATATCTTCTCCTAAAAGCAGCCTCACAAATCTTTCTTTCATCTGTTCCATATCTACAAAGAAAAAACAAAATAATAAAATGTGTTCGTCACCTTTAGCATTCACGGAAATAACGTAAAACCATCCAACATATACCGGATTTAGGAACCAGAGACTTATTTCTTGTATCTGACATGAGTCTTGTTTCTAAGTGTCTAAAGTCGATCTAGCAACAAATAATGATAAAATGTATGATGACTATCTTGTGGTCTGCTATGAAATGCTATGCAACACTACTACACTAGAGCATGATACATATTTTAAGCTTGTTTGAACTTCTTGAGCTATTTTTCTTAGGAAAAAAGGATGAAATTTGGGATGAAATATGGAAATTAATGAGAAGGATATTAGTGATTATTTTTTGTGTATTTTTGTTGTTTTTTTTTTGGAAAAACGTGGGTGCATGTTTATTTATGTAAAGAAAGAGTGATATCTTTGGAATGTTTTTATTGTAAAAGATTGGACGGCTTACTACTACATGGGTAGCAGAAAGGGCGGGAATGACATTTCAAAGTCAACCAACTTTTTTTTTTCTTTTCTTTTTAAACTCATATCGTAGTTTACCACCGAGTAGCGTATGTTTGGACTTTCCCAACACAGTAAATAGAATTTAAAAACGTTTAGCGTCAACAAGCGGTTAAAAAAAATTTGAAATTCTCAACGCTACTAAAACAAACTTCAAAAAATTCTTACTTCATTTTACACATTAAAATCAAATTACAACCGCTTACCAAACACCTTTAATAAAACAAAACATGTATCGCTAAGTGCAAGTTTTTTTTGAACGGCAATTGTGGCTACATGGCCCCTAGCACAGAAGGCGTAGCGAGCTCACACAACCAGGTTGAGTCCAACCCAGAAGGCAATAACACCCTTCCCTTTACGCACGCGGGAGGAAACCCCTATCGCCCTAGACAAGACTCGAACTTGAGACCTTGCCTAGGAAGGTAAAACCTCAATACCATTAGAGGCCCGTTAGTTATCGCTAAGTGCAAGTACTACTATTTTTGCCAAAATTATCCATAAGAAAAAGGAAGGATTACATTTTGGAAGAAGATATGACTCATCAATTCGGTATGTTTGGCACAACACATTAAAGAGAATAATAAGCTATGAATATGTCTCACTGGCCTCACCAAATGAAATAATGAATAAACAATCTCAACCATATCAAACACAACCATATGTAAGATGAAAGGTGGATGCTTTATCATTATCTAGGTGTATAAGGTCTAGCTTTTCAACGAAATCTAGTCTTGGAAGAAAATAGCACATGCAAGTAGTATCCATGCAAACATACGGATCCAAACCCTTTACAGGATAGTTTACAAGTACCGATCTTCATGTAAACGTTCGCGAATTACCAGAGTTGAAAAGTTAACAACTAACTAGGTTACGAAGTTATACTTGATTAGGCTTAGGTCTTGATATGGCAAGACACCATGATTAATAGAACCAATAGTGTCCTAATAACCAATCCAAAGTCGCAAAATTGTAGATACACTCTATTCAGTGATCAGATAAGTGAAGCTAGCTAAGGCAAGATAACGTAAATAGGTAATTCTTTTTGGAGAAATTTGATAATATTAAGACAAAGATACCAATTAATTCATCATTTTTTCGCTTTAATGACCAATGGAGAGAGTGCATTATATTTGAGTTTGAGAAAATCAAGAATATTGGACATGGTATATGTTATTGTTGGATTATGACCATATATGAATTAATATATGTCCGAAAATATTTTCGAGCCTAAGGGGACGCACACGTTTATATGTTAAATGACGAGAAAATATATTAATGTAATATATTAAATGTATAACAAACGATCGTTAAAAGTTAATGAGTATTAAATAATTAGTTAAACGTTTAATGGTTAAACGTGAGGGACTAATTATTTATAAACCGAAGTTTAAAGGGTTGGTTCTTTTATTTTGTATCCTTAGTAGGCAAGAGAAGTAATCCCAAAAGGATTAGAAGATTAAGTCTATAAATATGGTTTTATTTTTTGTTTATTATAAGATAACTTAAAAAAAAAACAAAACCTAAGGATCGACTGTTTTCTTTGCCTACATTTGTTGACCGCATAAAGGTTTCTTGGAATCTTTGGTTGTGTCTTCACAAATCATACAAACATACTGGATACCCTTTTTGCTTCTAGTTTAAATTCGGTTGTTACCTTTTGGTGATTTATTGTTCGTAAGTTGATAGATTCAAGAGACGAAGAAGATCGTTTGTTATACACTACTAGTACTAGCATACCTCGTCGTTTGCTAAGAACGTATAGTGTGTGGAAGCTTAGAGGAATCATACTTTGATTCTAGTGGTTACGCGTTGTATTATACACACGCGTATAAAGAAGACGGTGTTTACGGTTACCTTTAAACGGTGTATCGTTTCGTGCTAAAAGGTACATGTTTTCTATCTTGTTAATTATTGTATTCTACACGTGATCATTTATTCGATGCGTTCTGTGTTATTAATGTAATTAGATTATAAAACCCAACAGTGGCATCACGAGCCATCGTGTAGAATCTTTAATTACAAGTATTAAAATTGGACAAATTAAGGTTTCTTAATTAATTTTAATGCCCCGTTGGGCGTTTATTTGTTAAAAAGATTTGATCTTGAAAGTTAATAAAATTAATTAGACGAGATCTAAGTTGTATGCAATTTTATGTATTAATTGTTAATTGATTTAATTTGTTAAAATTGTTAAATTAGATCCATGATAAAATCATGCAAATTTATCATGGATTAATATTAGATATTGAAATTTGTTATTGATTAAAAAGCATTGTTTTAAATAGATAAAATACACATTTATTTTAATTGTTTCATTTTAACTGGTAAGATCTTGATAATGAATTCGGGAAGACCCTTATTATTGAATGAATGGGGCCTAAAATAGTTAAAAGATTATGTGCTATGTGGTATTTATTTATATAAGGCTTACGCAATCGTTATAATCGTGTATGTGGACGAGTTTATAGGCGAATGAGCCTTATGTGAATAAATACATTAATTAATTATTGGATAATTAGGATCATATTTAATGTTTGCATGTCTTAAATTGTAAGTGTTTTTTTTTAAATAATGTATTTAGGTTTGTTATTGTTTTATTGGTTTATTTTAAGTTCTTGACTGTGTGAGAAAATAAAAGAGTTTTCTGAAAACAAAATTAAACACGACTAAAAGATTATCGGAAATAAGATTTATCTTGGACTATATATTGCAAAAGGTCAAAAATGGATCCGGCGTACATCCGGTGTAAAAATTTCCATGATTAGACTAGCTATTTTATAGTTCTATAATGTGTTTTAAATTTAAAGTTTTAATTTTAATCATGAGTAATTTGCCAAAAGTACTATATAGTTGCAAGGGATAGGTTTCGGGGAGACTCATCAAACTTCGGTCTTGTAGAATACATTCACCTTATATTACCTGGGACTACGTTGTAGTTCCTTTACCTTGTATACTATTGTAGGAAGTCGCGAATGGTTGGGTTTGAAATGTTTTTTAATCATTCTTTAATCTTTCCCGCGATAAAGAAAATCTTTTACATTTAAAACACGTTGAATCGTCAAATTTTATGGTATCATATTTATGTATAAGATACAAAGAGATAATAGGTGATACCGTAATATAACTTAATTGAGTAAAAGTTTTTATTAAAATAAATGTTACGGAAGATGTATGCATGCTTCTTGACATATTGACACGTCAAATAAAATACCCTTTTTCAACTAAGTTTTTGCATCAATTTATAAAGACACTTGTAGATAGCTCTTATACCTATGCGTGAGCGCGTGTTGATTTGCAATCACAAGGTAATTATTACGCTTTTCGTGAGTCGGTGAGTGTGACATAATTATGTTGTTAACCTTGGACGGACTAGCTTGTTGTGGTTAGACCTGTTAACACGCGGCATAGATGGAGGATACATGCTTACTAGACATTATTGTAATTAAAGTAATCCATATGGTTTGAATTGCAAAAGTTCGGGGAATTATCAATCGTTGATTACCTTTTTGAATACACCATCACTAGCAGATCAACTGATGTGGTGGGTATGTCAAGTTGGGTTAACCTTAGAAAATTAATTGTTTATTTAATTAAACTATGGTAATTTAATTTTCTTTCAAGGAGTTTATGAATACTAATTCTTGAACTTTATGTTTTTTGTAGATGGCACTACCTGTTCAAAAACATAAACATAGGTTTAGGTCGATGTTGAAAAAGAAAAAAAACTTTCTGGGTAATAACTTCAATGACTGGTTGCTCGACTTAAGTTAGTTGAGAGTCGAGAAGAAAAGCCATGTCATTGAACAGCTTTACCTCAGCTCTTGAGGCTGGCTCTGAACCTACATTGTGGCATCAGTGGACAGCTCTTATATGATGCTATACTGAGATGCTTGTCTTTATGATTGGGAGTATGGATCTGAATACATAGACAGTTGGATTGGCACTATTCCGTATGACATGATTCAGGAGCTTAGATCTATGTTTGAGAAACAAGCTGGAGTGGAGAAGTTTGACTTAATCCAATCTTTCCATGCTTGCAAACAAGAGGAGGGTAAATCAGTTGCTGACTATGTCCTTAAGATGAAAGGATATGTGGAGCAACTGGAACGTCTTGGTTATATGATACACAGATATCTCAGTAGGCTTAATTCTTAACGGCCTTACTAAGATTTGTGGGTTGTATAAATTACAATATGATAACATGGGGAAAGAACAAGAGGTGAAAATTCATGCTATGCTTATTGAGTATGAGAAGGGTTTACCTAAGAAGGTTGAAACACCACAAGTAATGATGATTAAAAGTGGTAAAATCCGATAGGACAATAAGAAATCGCTTAATGCAAAAAGGCAAGATTAAGGTAATGGCAGGGAAAAGCTAAGAGGTTTTATCCCCTACGCCCAACAACCCTAAGCCTGCTGCTAAGGAGCGCCCAGCTAAGGATGATGCCTGCCACCATTTTTTTTTTTTTTTTTTAAGGAGGTAGGACATTGGAATAGGAACTGTTCTGTGTATCTGCTGGAGTTGCAGATGAAGAGGAGGCAAGTTGGTCTGCCAGTTTTTCGGGTATATTCACAATAGAATTTATTTTCTTTTACTAATAATAACTCTGGGTGTATGACATGGTTGTGGTAATAAATCATTTTGTATTACTAACTGGGATTAGGGATTGAATGGAAGCTGAATCAGAAGATCTTGTACTTGTACGTGGCAATGGTGGTCGTGCCACAAGTAGAAGCAATCGGTAGTTTTGACTTAGTTTTACCCTTATGGCCTTGTGATTTGTTAGACATTTGTCATTATGCTCCTACAATTACTAGAGGTGTAGTTTTCTCAGTTTCTCGTTTGGTTGACAATGGATTGTTCAATGTTTTACGGGGATTGTGGAATTTCAGTTTCAAAGAAGATGGTTTCTTTATTTTAATGCTGTCCTGTTAATGGTTTATGGAAAATTGATTTGCATGATCTTGTACCAAATGTTAATTCTATTTTAATGTTAGCAATAAAAGAGTCAAGATAATTGGACTCCACTTATTATGGCACTTGTCGTCTTGTCATAAACAAAGAAACGTATTAAACAGCTGCAACAAGTTGGGTTGTTAAAAGTAAGGTTGATGAATCTTTGATAAATTGCGAATCTTGTTTTGTTTATCTGCAAGATGACCAAAGAACCTTTCCCTCATAGTACGAAAGGGAAAAAGATCTTCTTGGAATAATACATACTGATGTATGTGGTCCACTTAGAACATGTGTCAGACAGGTGCTAGCTTATTCATTACATTCACAGATGATTATAGTCGTTTATGGTTATGTTTATCTTTTAACAAAAACATGAGGTCTTCTGAAACATTCAAAGTGTTAAAAATGAGTTGAAAATCAACTCGGGAAGACCATTAAGGCAATACGATCATATGGGGGTGGCGGAATACAATAAGCCCCCAAGAGTTTAAAGATTATATAAAGCTAAATGGAATTGTTCAATGCTTACCCTCCATACACACACAACATATGGAGTGTCTGAGAGGCAGAAAACCGTACTTTATAGATATGGTGGCGATCTATGATGAATCTTACAAACTTGCCTTTATCCCTTTTGGGATTTATGTCTCTAGAGTCTGCAACACGCATTTCAATATGGTTCCAACAAAGGGTAGTTAAGACACCATATGAATGTGGTATGGAAAAGTGCAAACTTGTCTTACTAAAAGGTCTGGGGGATGTGAGGCTCTTGTGACAGAGAGAAACGCCTGACAAACTCGAAAAAGATCTGTTAAGTGTATCTTCATTGGATACCCAAAGGAAACGAATGGGTTATATTTTATTCCACTGAAAAAAAAATTGTTGGTTGCAAACGGTATGCTGGAATTCTTTGAAGAAGCGTCTCATAAGTCAAGAAATCAGGGGAGGCGGTAGATCTTGAAGAAATTCAAGAAGAAGAAGATTCAAACACCTTCTGTTTTAAAATCACTGGCAAAATTACCTCAAGAGGTGGAGGTTTTGAACACACAAGAGGAAGTGATTCCGTTGTAGGTCCGAAAGACACATCGAGCTCCAAAGCTTATGTCTAAATGTAGAGGTGGAGGAGCATAGTCTAGGGGATCTTAATGAACCGCTGGGGGGGGGGTGGGGGTGGGGGGGGGGGGGGGGGGGGGCCAGGGGGGGGGGGGGGGGGGGTGGTGGGGGGGAGGGGGGGGGGGGGGGGGGAGGGGGGGGGGGGGGGGTGGGGGGTGCGGGGGGCGGGGGGGGGGGGGCGGGGGGGCGGGGAGGGGGTCTAGCTATAAAGCTGCAATGTTAGATTCAGAATCTAATAAGTGGATCGATGCTATGAATGCGGAAATACAATCCATGATGGACAATATGGTATGGGTCCTGGTCGATCTTCCTCCTGGTTGTAAGACCGTTGGGAGCAGGTGGCTTTTTAAGAAAAAGACTGACATGGATGGTATTGTACACGTCTATAAAGCTCGTCTTGTAGCAAAGGGTTACACTCAACTCTATGGGGTTGATTATGAAGAAACGTTCTCACCTGTCGCTGACATTAGAGCTATTAGAATTCTCATATCTATAGCAGCATACTATGATTATGAGATATGGCAAATGGATGTTAAAACAGCCTTCTTAATGGTTACCTTGTTGGAATACACTCTTATTTTGGTGCAACCTGAAGGTTTTGTTGATCCTAATCATCCCAGAAAAGTATGCAAGCTTCAAAGATCCATTTATGGTCTTAAGCAAGCATCAAGAAGCTGGAATAAAAGATTTGATGAGGAAATCAAAAGGTTTGGATTTACTCAAAATCTTGATGAGCCATGTGTATATCAAAAGGCTAGTGGGAGTAATGTTACATTCCTCATCTTGTATGTTGATGACATAATCATCATGGGAAATCACATTCCAAGTTTACAGTGTAATAGGATTATCTTGGAAGTGTTCGCCATGTAGGATTTGGGGGAAGCAGCATTTATTTTTGAATTCAAAATCTATAGAGATACGATGAGCGATAAATTGGATTTGTCAAAATGCGTACATGGTAAGATCTTAAAGTGAGATAAAATGGATAATTCCAAACGTGGTCATATCCCATGCACGAATGACTTGACTTGATCAAATCAAAGGTGCTTAACGGCCTAAAGAGTAAATCGCATTGATGATATGTACCTTATGCTTTGGCTGTAGGATCCATCATGTATGCGGTTAGATGCACTAGACCTGATGTTGCGTTCGCGCAAAATATGACAAGCCGATTTCAACAGAATCTAGGTGAACCTCACTGGACTGCTTTGAAAAACATTCTTAAGTATTTAAGAAAATATAAAGATATGTTCTTGAGTTTTGGTGGAAAACCTAGCACAGAATTAGAGTTGAATGTATTGCGATGCTGGATTGAGACTGATAGAGATGACACTAAGTCTCAGACAGGATATGTTTCTGTTTTGGAGGGTGGCGCAGGGGTTGGAGAGCTCCAAGCAAAGTACCTCTGAATGTTGCTAAAGAATATGAATTACATAGCTGCGTCAGAAGATGCAATGGAAGTGTTGGATAGGAAATTATTCTCAGGGCTTGGTATTGTCAAACGATAAAATGAACCTTTGAATTGTACTGCGGACTATTCAGCTGCTTCATTATGCTAATGAACGGGAGTTCAGAAGGCGCCATACCTATAAGTACGATATCAATTATGTTCGCGAGTGTGTTGAACTGGGGCGACAAATAAGGTACTTAAAGTTCACACAGATAACAAATCTAGCTGATCCTTTTTACAAAAGCTTTATTCATATGGACGTTTACTCAACCTGACTAGGGCATGGGGCTTTCGTCCTCTGTTAGTTTCATGTGATCTGTGTTTTAGTATTTAGAATAAGGATGTAAAACAATCACCCAACTTTATTTTTATGATATGATATTGGTATTTTGTTATTTTATATTATAAATTGTGTCCTATATTTGCATGTTTAAATCCATGAATAATAAATGTATTATTCTAAATTAATCCGTTGTCGATTAACAATATGGGAATATTGTTAAACTAAGACAATTCTGAGTGATTGGTGATATTGGAGATATTAAGGATGAGTCCACCAACGTCAATGATATTCATAAGTTTGATATTGATTTCCCCGCCTCAAGTATTCACTTTATGGATCGACGTCATCAGGGAATATTGTACGTATTTTTATTGATACTAAATCCCTTAGATTGAGATGCAAGTAGGTTTAGCATATGTGGATATTCCTTCTTGATATAGTTTAAGTTGTCCTGAATAAGGTAACTAATAAGGGCTTTGTCAGAATGGTTTATGCCACATGATGACTGTGAAACTTGTAGTCATATAGAATTTGTTCCTTCAAATTGTTGAAGAAGATACCACTGGGCCCCTCGTAGAATTAATCAGATGTGTGTATGGCCTACCTGAAAATAAAGAAGATATGTATCATTGATTTCAGTAATCTTGATTTACTTCATATATGAGAATAACATAATCGTTAGATATGGAAGATGTTGATCCATATCCAATTTTACAACGGTATCGGAAACAAAAAAAAAAGGATTGTAAATTCATAAATCATTTGTTCAGGCCTGTGTAACCACACTCGGATATTTTGGGGCATTTTGGCGTGTTGCTGACGTTACCAATGTTATTATATTATTCATACATGTCCAAAGTGGGAGCTGTTGGGATTATGACCAATATATGATGAATATTTGTCCGAAAATATTTCTGAGCCTAAGGAGACACGTTATAGGTTAAATGGACGAGAATAATATATTAATGTAATTATATTAAATGTATAACAAACGATCGTTAAAAGTTAATGAGTATTAAATAATTAGTTAAACGTTTAATGGTTAAACGTGAGGGACTAATTATTTATAAACCGAAGTTTAAAGGGTTGGTTCTTTTATTTTGTATCCTTAGTAGGCAAGAGAAGTAATCCCAAAAGGATTAGAAGATTAAGTCTATAAATATGGTTTTATTTTTTTGTTTATTATAAGATAACTTAAAAAAAAAACAAAACCTAAGGATCGACTGTTTTCTTTGCCTACATTTGTTGACCGCATAAAGGTTTCTTGGAATCTTTGGTTGTGTCTTCACAAATCATACAAACATACTGGATACCCTTTTTGCTTCTAGTTTAAATTCGGTTGTTTACCTTTTGGTGATTTTATTGTTCGTACGTTGATAGTTCAAGAGACGTAAGAAGATCGTTTTTATATACACTTACTAGTACTAGCATACTCGAGTTTGGCTAAGGAATGTATAGTGTGTGGAAGCTTAGGGAATCATACTTTGATTTAGTGGTTACGGTTGTATTATACACACGCGTTTAAAGATACGGGTGTTTACGGTTATCTACTTCTTAACGGTCGTATCGTTCGTCTAAAAGTACATGTTTTCTATTTGTTAATTATTGGATTTTAACGTGATCATTTATTCGCGGCATACTCGTTTTAAATTAATTGTTAATTAGATTATAAAACCCAACAGTTATAAGCTTGATTCTTGAAAATCAGTTGTTAACAACAATCCTAAAATCTGTTGATAGCAAAAACCCTTATTTTTAACACCTGTTACACTTGCCAACAACTTTGATTAAACAACTTTCTATTAAATAACTATAACTCAAGTTTTCAGTTAATATCTAATTTGGGCTTAAGCCGTTAATCGTGAAAAAGTTAAACAAATGTGAAAGCCCAATATATTCTACAGAAAGTGCTACTAAGGCCTACTACGAATGGAGAACAATCGAACATTAAAGTTTGACTCGTTCTATTTATTAGCGATGATCTCAATCATTTGCATTATCGTTCTCGATCTTTATGCGTTTTATTATTATTTTTAAATGTCAAAAGTATTTGATTATTTAATCAATCAAGAGTCAGAGTTTGTTTGTATCTTCTTCAATTTCTTATAAAAGGTTACAATATGTAAGGTTTCGGATAAAAATCATCTTGTGGAACTAGTTTGACTCTTATATAGACTAGCAAGATGCACGCGTTTTGCGGCAGGCAGGATAAAAGGAGTCGTAAAATAATTATGTGATGTTTGTGTTAGAAGATAATAAGCTTTCTCCCAAACACATGGGTCTTATTTCAGGAAAGTCAAAGCAAGAAGTGTTCTCGTGTTTATAGTTCAAGGGTCCAAGCTGTCAAGTCAAGAAGAGTTCAAGGTCAAAGTGAAAGATTCATGTGCAGGGCTTTATAATGCTTTTCTCTCATTATTTTTCTTATTATCTAAGTTTTTAACCGTGTGTTTTTAATCTCTCTCTAAAATCTGTTAGTGAGAAACCCTAGTTTGTATTCAGTTGTATTGTTTTGTTTATGTATTGTAAAACATTGAGGCTAAATCTTTTAGTCATTCTTATAATAAAAACAGTGAGCCAAAGGAGGTTGGTTGGGTTCACTTTAAATATGATGTTGTTTTAGGGCTTTGAGTATCAATTTCTACATGGTATCAGAGTCACGTTGCTCTATACCAAAGTTCTAAATCGATTTTTTAAAATTAGGGTTTCAATTAAAATTGGGAGGTTTTGGTATAATGGTTAGATCGTGTGTTTAATTGGTGTTTTAAGTGGCTTGAGTCTTAGATCTAGTGGTTAATTGATTTTTTAAGAAATTAGAGTTTCTTAAGATTTAGGGGTTTTTCAAGATACTGGTGTTATTGCTTTATTAGAGCTAGTATATAGTGGTTAATTGAGATTAATCACTAGTCTTGGTCAAGAATTAAGATTTACTGTATCAAACCCTAATTCAGTTGTTGTTTCTGCTGTGCTATCAAGGTTGTGGATCTTCTTAATCTTTAAGCTGTTGTTGCGCGTGCACTGTAACACCCCTCTCACTTTTCTCTTTGGAAAATTGCTTTCTAGTGTTCTTATAATTGGTGGAAGAGATATGTCAAGAGATTTGTTGATTTGTTGTGATTGGAGTTGGTTATTGGTGGTTTTGTGTGATTGAAGGTGTTGGTGATTTCTTGATCTTGATATAAACCTGTTTTCTGATTTAAAACTTTTTTGTCTTATAAAAAAATACTGCCTTGCCTTGACTTACTTATCTGAGAAGCAAGGAATCCTGGTTGATCTTGATAAGTTTTTTTGTTACATTTTTATGTGACACCCTGTAAATTCCAGGCCAACATTTTAGCCGTTTCCGTTCAGTATTTTGAATTTTATGAGTTCCGTGTAATTTTTACGTTTATCCGGGAAGTTGTCCCGCGTATATCTGAGAAGTCGTACCGGAAGCATTCCGGGTTGCTAAATTGTGTAGTCTTTCGTCATTGGTCGCGTTTTTACGTTTTAAGATGATATTTGAAATTTCAGAAATTTTCGTAAAGTTTTTACGCGTTTTTAGTATTTGCGCGTTCCGTGAATAACAACTAGTCTATGTGTGCATGAAAATATCTAGATATTCAAAAAATTTGTCACCTTTGCATGTCCAAACAAATTGAGATCAAATTGGTCCCCTCTTGTTTTTGTTTCCTTGCGTAGAGCCCTACACACACCCCATACACACACACAATTCCAAAGTTTGAAGGCTTACATAATAAGCTAGGTTCATTCCATTTCATATTCATTGTATTCATTCACAACAAAAAAGACACACACTCATCTCTCTTCTCCCTCTTTTGTTCGAACGCAACAACGAACACACACACACACTTTCATTATTTTTCAACTTTTGATCAAGATATTGTATTCGGGTTTGATTCGTATTGATATCCGGGTAGTCTTAACACAACGTTTGGGTTGTATTTAGTCTCTAATCACATTCTTAATCACTATTCTTTGTAAGTCATCTATTTCTCATAAAACTTGTACTTTTGTGATTCTTATAATGCATAAATGTAAGATGTACAACTTGTTTATAAAAATCAAGGTTTAAAAACTACATAAACCTTAAAAGGTTTATAATATGGCTCGAAAATAAATAAAAGAAAGACAAGGAAAGTGTAGTTTCGTGATCGTGGTTATTTTTATATAATAAATATGATGACCTATAGCTTATTTGATGTCTCGGGCTTTAACTAATAATCTATACAAAGACTTATTTTTTTAATAGGCTTATCTAGTAACTCGGCCCACTAAGCGAGAAGCTAAAAGGAAAAAAATTGTTTGTTTAGTATTTATTGACTCTATTCGTCTAAAATATTGACTAGCTTATTTCGTTTGCTTATTTTGAAAAAAGGACCGAGTGTTCTCATTATTTGGCTTCTAACAAATAAGCCCAAATATTGATTAATGGGCGTAATAAGCCGAGTCCCACAACAAAAGTCCAAAACCATGAGCTTAATCCATAAGCCCTATGGTTCGGCTTAACCCTCTTGGCTTATTGATAGCTTATTCAAGAACCAAGAGCTTATTTGATACTTGTCTGGCTTATCGGGCTTAAGAAATAGGCCCGTACGAGTTAAGGAAGTTTCGGCCCAACAAGAGAGCCCAAACCGTGGCTTAAGGCCCATAGTTCGATTATTGGTTTTTGGCTTGGTTTATTGGAAGCTTATTAATAGCTTGCTAATGCGTCAAGTGCTTAATTGTGTAACGGTTTACTTATCGGACTAAATGGATAAGTTTAAGCCTACTTGTATAACCTAATGACCCACGACCTAATAACAAGCCCAACATCAAGGCTTAAAGCCCACGGTGGAGCTTATTACATAAGCTTATGTGTAGCTTATTTGATAAGCTATGTGCTTAATGGTTTAGTCGTGAACTTATTTTGAACTTATTACATCTCGAGTCATATGTTTAGGCTTATCAGGCCAAAAAGCCCAATAAGGGTTATTAGTACTTCGACATTCTAACAAAGGAGAAAGAATTGATTTCGAAAAGACGTAGAGATTAGGTGAATTGTGAAATGGATATTGAAAGTGTTTTTTAATAGAGTCTACGACTTTGGAAAACGTGTAAACACAAATAGGTCATGCCAAATTTTTTATAAAATCTTTATACTTAGAAAATATTTTGAAAAAACATATATATTAAAGATATTATTGGCACTACTTATAAGGGAATGGGTAAGATGCCGAAATATAATACTTACTTGATTATTATTATGTAATAATGTATACTTACTATTACGAAGTACTTTATTTAGTAAAACGTTTTAACCACGATACGATTACTAACGTTCCATTTTAGAAAACATTTAACGAAAGTATTTTAGTAAACACTTATGCATTATTCGTATTTCTCTATTATTCTGATTCTAAACCGAAACCTATAATACTTAGGTCGTGTTCGTGTACCGTCGTTCGTTACCGTGTTTTTATTCTTCTAGTTTCTTATCACTTCACTTCACCAATCAAGGTGAGTTCATATGCCCTCAATTCACTCAACGTCCTGCTGTTAGTGATAAAATCACGGATGTAACCAAATAGATCGATTAGAGAGACTAATTTATCCCTATAACTGGAGTGTAGATAGTGCGTTAACTTATCCAAAGAGGGCACCCGAATAAACGAATATATAGCATGTCGGACTTCGTTAGGTGATCTTGGTCAGATACATGTCGGGCAGAAATTTCAATTGGCGTATTATATGCAACGTGAATTGAGCTTTGGTGTCATGAACTAGTGCAACGAAATACCCTTTTGTGCGAAGTCTGTATCTCTGTTTCAACTGTCTTGTCACGCACGTTTTGAAATCTTATGGTCCACTATAATTACGTATGAATTAAACCTATGGATTCACCAACATTATGTTGACATTTTAAGAATGTTTTTCTCAAGTGCTTTGCTTGGATTTCAAGGTGTGCTATTAAAAGTCTATGTGCAATATGGCTTCGACTGATTTCAAGACTATCTTATTTCATACTCGTTGTCTTTGTCAAAACTTAATACTGCTTCCGCTATGTTTTAAATTAACTTGAAATGGTTTGTAAGACTTAATTACTTTTAAATTTATGCATCGAGTTATGACTTTTCAAAAATGTCCCCCTTTAGAGGTCGTTCTCTATGCTTTGTACTTGAGATATGCATAACGTCACGCCCTTGGACACGCATTCCGTCCAGGCCCCGTTTGGGGGTGTGACAAATTGGTATCAAGTGCCAAGGTTATAGAGAACTAGG
>BQNB010009943.1:35236-85381 GCA_026074375.1 Tanacetum coccineum
AGGAACGACTTAATGCTATCAGCAGAAACGAACATCTCTAACAGCAGAAACGACACTTAGTCATTTTTTTAAGAATTCCCAACATGGCCTCTCTTTTTAGCTAGCTGCTACAGTAACTTTTTTTTAAAATTTCATTTTACACACTTTTATTAAGCAAATGGGAATGAACATTTTTTATAACTGGAGCTTTTTATAAATCTTAACAAATAAGCTAGAAAATGCTGAGTTAAAGTGACAGGACACTTATTTCAACTTAAGGCACAAATGGCTATTTCTTGTTTGGCTCTTATGAACAAATAAGGAAAGAAAGTGGGAAAATGAGCAAACACAACTTAATACTCAATCATAATGAACTGCTAGGAACAAAAATAATAAGCAAATGGAATAAGCCAAATAAGCCAGAAATTGGCTTAAACTCTCAGCAGTACTAACTTAAGAGTTAGTACTGCTAGAATGAATCTTAAGTCTGCTAGGCTTACTTAGGCAAAATAAGCAAATGAAAAAAAAACTAGCTGAGTGAAAGCAGACCTACACTAATCACCTAATATGCAAATTTAAACTAAATGAGGAACTAAATATAAGCAGTAAAGCTAAACAAGGCAAATAAGCACAATTTCTAAAGACAGTCAACAAAACAGCCACAAATGCTACTTTTGAGCTTAAATTTAGCTGAGCAAAAAGAAACTTATGGGCTTACAAGCTTAAAACAGATCGAGTTTGGTCATCAAAGAGCACATATCAACAATAAAAAGGAATTTTGAAATTAAAAATAGGTAAAAAAATCACTTTGAAAAAGGCTGTTTGGATCAGCAAACACTGATTTGGTTTTCATTGAAAATAAGGGACAACTTTCAGGTTTAAATTTAAGCTAGTAAAGGACTTTCAAGAACTAAAATGAGTTAAAGCAGATGAAATATGCAACCTAAGGAGCTTATACACAAAAGTTTAGACCCTAAAAACTATTTTGACTTACTTAAAATCGACAGTGAAAAAGCATTTTAGGCTTTTAAAACTAGAACTACGAGAATACTATGACAGGTTGTTTGAAAATGCAAACTAACAAGTGCAGGCATACTATCTATTTCTAAGGCAATCTAAACTTTTGACAAGGCAATCTTAAAAGGCTCAAATTACAATCTGATAAAAACTACTCATCACTACAGTTTCAAAACTTTAAAAACATAAAACTCTTAAAAACTACAATTTAAGACTTACAAACCTTTTGAGTTGATTTCTAACTTAAATTTAACTAACCTACAATGAGTCAAGAAAAAAAATGTTTTTGACCCATTTTATCATACCAAGATAGCTAATCCCAAACACCTTTTTCAACTAGATTTTGAATAAGATCACAAAGCCTAACTAAGCAAAGTTCACTAAGATATAAGCACTTTAAACAAACAAGCAATAAACAATAAGTAGTAATGACAGATAGCTAAAAGCTGAAATTTATATATAAAAATTGAGATATTTCAAGGTTTAGGATTTAAAAGACATATAATTTAAATTGACTGGAAAATAATTAAAAACAAACTAAAAACTACATTCACTACTGCCCCTGTTGCCTCTCCTTTTCTCTCTTATATATGCTGCCAAGGTTGTGCTTGTTGTGCTAGTTGTGTTTGTGATGTGAGAGGAAAGCAAACTTTATCCTGGCCCTTCATTTATCTTGGTGCCCACTTAAACTCATCAAAACCCTTGATTGTTCTTGGCCAATAAGGTGATTTGGGATTGCCAGCTTGGATAACAGCCCATGTGGGGGTGGGGATAGGTGGTGGTGACAGTTTTGGACGTTTGGGAACAGTGTCCAAGGTGTATAAAAGTGACAGAGGGTGAGGGGTCGATTTAGTGGGAAAGTGGGGAAAGAAGATAAACAGTGTTTATCTAATTTTTAAAAGTGACAGGGTAAATATTTGAGGTTTGGGCAATTTCAGTCCCTCAACTCTATTGTTGTTATTGCAAATTTCGTCCTTGTAGTGGTAAACTTTGACGGTTGGCAAATTCACCCCTTGAAGTTTATAAAGGTTATTGCATTCATGGTCCTTGTGAGTTATAACTTTGGAGGGTTGGCAGAAATGCCCCTCCAAGTACATTTTGGGCTTTAAAATATATTAAGCTTGGATTCGGTTATGGGCCCGTGAAGTTTTAACAAGGTATTGGGCCTTTTGTATTTGAATTGGGCTCAAAGTCTTCATGTATTATACTATTGGGCTTTCCCGGCCCATAAGATGGGTCCGGGTTTGACCCAATAAGTATTCTTCGGTGTCGGCTCCGGTTTTGACTGTTGACTTTTTTTTTTGGTTGACTTTTGCTTTGATTTGACTTTGCTTTTCCACGCTTTTCCATTCTGTGCTCAGTTTTGTCTGTTTTTGCTTGGTTTTTCGTCTTTTTGTTTGATATTCGTTCCTGCACAACACAATTAGCAAAACAAGCATATATTTTGCATTTTAAGTGCATTTTTGGTCTTTTAGGGTCGATTTTAAAGGTAAAAGGTATGTGTAATTACACACATACCAGAGATTAATATGCTATTAGAGAAAAAGTACCTACTAATCAAGGAATTATTGGAGAAGATGCTGAACTTGCAGTTAGAAGCTGAAGAAGAAAGTACTATTGCATTTGAGCTTATCAAGTTCATCAAATCAATGCTTGAAGAGTAGTAAAATGTTTGGATACATCATCCTAATGACCAAGATGCTTACACTGAAGAGACTTGATGATTGACAAGTAAATATCAAGTTTAGGGGAGGATTGTTGGGAATTTTGAGTTACTACTGCCAGTACTACTTTACTACTACTGGTTCAATATTGATACTGCTGCTAAAGACTAAAGAAATAGACTAAGTAGTTAGTACTGCTAGTTATATTAGTTAGTACTGCCAGTACAAATGTTAGTACTGTTAGTATAGTTAGTACTGTGAGTTAATAGTTAGTACTGTTAGTATTATATAGTTAGTACTGCTAAAGTGATATGCATGAGATATATTAGGAATATATATGCATTATCATTATACGCGTTTTGTAAGCCCATTAAGGTTTTCCTTAGTGTATAAAAGGAACTCTACGGCATAGTTAGAGATATATCAATTTATATAGAAAACACATATCTTATAGTTAGTTATTCTGTAACCTTGGCAGAATATTTGCAATCAATATATTCAAGTTTAGTATTCATTGTTCTTCTTAGTATTGCAAGTTAAATTCCGCATAACTTGTAGTATTCACAATCATAGTTTCTCTTATAGTTAGTTTGGATTTATCCAGGTTAACTAAGCTTTAAAAAGCTAATCGAAGATCTGTTTATTTGGGACTTCACATTTCTTGTCAATCTCACCTTGTACCAATGTATTACTCACTTTGACACCCATACCCAACTCAACCATTTTCCAGCCTATGGTTTTGCGTTCAAGAGATATATAACTTTTTAAAGTACATAAGCCATCAGATGATTGAACATTGGAAGGTTTGAGCAAAAAGGCTTTCCTTCTTAGTTATTACCAGGAAAAAGAAAATGGGTCAAAATGTGTGTTGGTGGTCTTTTTGTTCCTCTTTTAATTGTTTAAGGGTAAAATGAGTTGCTAAAGAAAGGTTAATCTTGTTTTCTTTGTTTAAGGGGAAAACTGTATTTGTTTAAGTTGATAGGAGATTGGATACAAATAAAAATCGTGCTCATTATTGTGAATTTTCTAAGGCGTCAAACCAAGAACAGGGCCATCCAGGGGCATTTAAAACTGGATATTCTAGAATCTTTATTTATAAAGGGATGGGGTTATTTAGGTTGTCTAATTACGAAGCATGGTCTTACATATTAAATATTATTCATAGATAATTGCATTGTTGCTTTACATGTTAGTATTTGGTAAGAAACATCTAGCATTTTTGTCATCTCACCTATAACATGGTCCTCCATGCACTCGCAAATTATTTTCAAGCAATGGCGATGATGGCCTCTAATGACTTCATTTTCTGGCATAAAAGAGAAGTTTTGGAGTATATCTGATGCAGCAACAACACACTGTTACCTTTCTACCCGCCCCTCATCAAGGTTAAACAGACCATCCTCGGCATGCCACCATTTTAAAGGATGAGATTTGGCTGCTTCTTTTTGCACGGATGCATCT
Source organism: Tanacetum coccineum (assembly GCA_026074375.1). NCBI lineage: Eukaryota > Viridiplantae > Streptophyta > Magnoliopsida > Asterales > Asteraceae > Tanacetum > Tanacetum coccineum. The sequence continues at coordinate 39,358 of BQNB010009943.1, forward strand.
GTAGCAGAATCAGATCATTTGCTTCCATAAGAAGAGCAAAATTGATGGTTGCACACAAAACCTTATCCTTCAAAATATCTTCTGAAATAAGGCATAGGTTTGGCCTTATTTTCTTACTACTTCATAAGGCCTTGTATTCTTGTAACACAACATCAACATGCATACTTAGTTAACTCAAGATAAGCTTAAGACCATATACCTTTCTTAAATCACTTTCTTTTAAGAATATGAGATGTGATGTACACCATAACTTAGTTGTTAAATATCTTTCTTTTTTGTTAAATCACTCACGCCTGATATTGATAAGCCCCCACCATCAAGTACAGAGGTCGTGTCGACCTTAAAGAATATAATATCGAACTCAGCGAATAAGTAGAGAAACTCTTGACTAAGATGACCATTAAAATCAGTGTTTGAGCTCATTACTATTTAAATATCGTATTAAGCAAAAACATAATCTTCGAACTGATATGATGGGTCAATTTACCTTCAACTGAATGGTGGGTATGTTACATCTTCTTGCTAACTTTATATCATATTAGCAATCCGATGTAACAAAATCGCTTATATATGATTTTTTTTTCATGAAAATGTTACAATCAAACCGATACAACCAACATGTATTATAAACTAGTTTATTGACCCGTGAAATTCACGGGGCCTTAAGAAACCATTGACAATGTTTTTATAAAAGATCAATTTGTGGTATTACGTAAATAAATTACATGTTAGCCCTGTGAATAGAAAATATTAATGCTAACTTACGATACATATAAATGATTGAAACCCTATAAATGATATTAAAACGTTTATGGTCTATAAATTTGAGAGTATATCACCTTGTAAAAGAGTAAAATAATCTAACAACAACATAAAAAATAGAATTTAATTCACGTGGACTTAAGAAACCGTTGACAACGTTTATATAATAGATTTGTGAGATTATGTTAACAAATTACATGTTAGATGTATTTAAAAAAATGGAACCAAACTTTTCAGTTATTGAAAAACAAAAAACCGAACCATCATTTTTAGATTCGGAATAAATCGCGTTTATTGAGTATCATGCAAAAATTGAAGCATCGACTTTGTTAGAACATAAATCCTTATTTGAATGATTTGTAACCTAACAATAATTGTAACGTAACATAAATCCTTCTTTGAATGATTCCATAATATTTGTAACCTAACAATAATTAAATGTAATGGGCCATAATTTTTTTTAGCTAGTTAAATGAGGGTGATATTTGCATTATTTCTAAGCCAACTATAGCCAAACTGATTACACAAAGTGACTTGATACTCATTTTTTTAATTTATGGGTTCTTAAGAAACCTTTATAACAAAAAAAAATTTTTATGAGGGGGGTTAAATGAAAAAAGATCGATTTTGTGATATTATGTAAATAAATTACATTTAGATGTATGAATAGTAACCGAACCGAACTTTTCGATTTCTGAAAAATAAATAACCAAACCATCGTTTTTAGTTTCGGTAGGTTATTTTGGTTCCCTTTTTTCTGTTTGTTTTAGGTTTTTTTGGTTTTTTTTACTCACCCTTAACTTTTATAAAAAAAACTTTTTTTATGTATTTTTTTATGTTTGAACATTATCCTTTGTTTTTTTTTATTTTGTTTTTTTTGTTTTGATTTTTATTTTATTTTTTGACTGTTAGTTTTTTTTTTTTGTTTTGATTATTTTTTTTTTTTTTTTAGCTATTGTTTATAACGTTATTTGTTTTTTGATTGTTATTTTATTTGGTTTTAGTTGACATATAAGAATTTTTTTCTTATAAATTTAAAGTCATAGTTTAATAATATACACCCAAGATATCACCCAAATATAGACCAAATTGACAAATAAAAATATAAAAAAAAAAACCCAAAAAAACCTCCAAACTTAAAGAAAAACAAATCAAGAAAAAAAATAGAAAAAAAAAGAAAAAAATAACCAAAAAAAATAACTAAAATGAAAAAAAAAAAAACAAAAAAAAAAAAAAAAAGAATCAAATAAAACTTAAATAAAAATTCACAAAAGATAAAAAAATAGAAATAGTAAAAAAATAAAAAATAAAAATGTAGAATATAAAAAAAATAAAAAACCCAAAACACAAAACACACTCCTTAAAAAACACAAATATCACCACCAAAAAGAAAATCTCCCCCAAGTCACATACCGACCCCCTCCCCCGACACCCCCCCCGAAAATACTCCCCCCCCACAAACCCCACACCCCACACTCACCACACAACCATAACTACAAAACTAAAACACGCCTCCATTTTACTAACCATCAATCACGCGATACAAGACCCAACCAACACTCGGTGACACAAAAAAGTCATTGAATAGTTTTATATAATAGATCGCATTGTGATATTATGAACATAAAAATAAATTATAACAATACGAAAAGAGCATATTAATTTGTACATTATGATACAAATAAAATTTGAAACACTAGGCCAATTAATTTTTTTGGTAAAATAACTCTGAGAACATATCCTATTTAAAAAAAAAGGGAATAAAATTAAATAACAACAAAATAAATAAAATGTGTAACAAAAAAACACACAAAATATTTGATGATAAAAATTAATTTTTATATTAACACTTATAAAATATAAGATATATGTTTCACATCATATTTACTATTATAAATTTTACTTAAAAAATATGAAATAAGTAAGTGATACTTTTTCACATCATATTTATTATAATAGATTTTAATCTCAATATTAATGAGAAAAAGAAATTTTATTCACTTCTTAATCTTCCTAATGTTATTCAAAATTTACTTCGTAGTCATTTTCTTTCAATCCCCGAGATATGCAATTGAATAGTTGCACCCCATTGTAGACACACAAATAAGATTTCTTTTTAGTTGGATGATGGCCGATTTTAGTATTTGATTTAGCGAAAAAGTAATGTTTTAAAATGAAAAATCGTGTTATATTGTAGAGCCATTTCATAGTAGTAAATACTATCAACATAACATGTATGTAAAAAACCACGCTAATGATTATGACATGAGATCCTCAAAAAGCAAGGGCAAAAAAAAGATCAAATTACTTGATCTTGGCCATTCATTTCATTCACATCCAATGGTCATGATTCAATCCTTCACACATATATAATGCCAAAAAAAACAACCTCCATCTCATTTATTTATTTTTTTCTCTCTTCTAAAAAATACACCTCCACCGGAGGAACCCTAAAACCACCGCCGAAAAAACGTCTCCATCCCTACTACACCGCAAACATCGCCACCATCATCGGAACACATCACCATCATCATCGGAACACAGCGCCACCATCACCACCATCATCATACTCGGAACCCTAACATCACCACCATCATCCGAACCCTAACATCACCACCATCGCCGGAAACATCACCACCATCACCGAAATAAGCTGAGATTCAAGTAATAAACTAAACGAAATGGATGAAGAAACATCGCTCCAAATGGATGAAGAAGAACTAAATAAACTAAACAAAGTTATTGTTGAAGAAGTTACAGTTATGGAAGAAGTTACAGGTGAAATCTCATGAGATTTGTAACAAACTGTCTTGAATTTGTAATAAGCTGAGATTCAAGTAATAAGATGACATTTATACTAGTGAATGGAATCTCCTGAGATTCAAGTGGAATCTCATGAGATTCAAAGTGAATCACTAGTATCAAAAATTGTTATAAAAATTGTCCATTCACTAGTATAAATGTCAGCTTATTACTTGAATCTCAGGTGATTTACTAGTATAAATATCAGCTTATTCCTTGAATCTCATGAGATTCAAGTGGAATCTCATGAGATTCAAAGTGAATCACTAGTATCAAAAATTGTTCTAAAAATTAGAATCTCATGAGACTTTTGACACTAGTGATTCACTTTGAATCTCATGAGATTCAAATGGAATCTCATGAGATTCACTTTGAATCTCATGAGATTCCACTTGAATCTCATGAGATTCACTCTGAATCTCATGAGATTCAAATGTGATATTATTATAAATCTAATGTCATTTTTTTTATACACAGAATGTATGAGAACACCAAGACCTACTTTATACGAGCAGAATGAGACACCTGGTGGATCAATTTATTGGGAGCCTCATGTAGAAGGAATTCCAGTTGAAGGGACCTACTATGGTACAATAGATGAAGCTTTAGATATGTATACAAAATACGCTGAAATGGCTGGTTTTGAAGTTAAAAAAGGAGGCCAAAGGAAAACAAAATCAGGAGCGGTTCAACATAAGTACATTTATTGTAACAAAGAAGGTGTTCCAAAAGGTATTAATATCAACACTCTTGATCCCGAATATAACAAACAAAAAAGGAATACAACAACTCATGCAACAGGTTGCAAAGCTCATATAAGATTAGTTTTGGATATTGTTTCTGGAAAATACAAGTTAGAGAGCTTTAAACCCAAACACAATCACATGCTTATCCCAAAAGAGTACAAACATTTTACAAAGAAACAAAGAAAGATGAATCAATCAGAAAAAATGTTTGTTGTCAAAGCTGCAACAAATAAAATTGGTGCAACACGTGCACACAACTTGTATTGTAGCATGAAAGGCGGGTATGAATATGTTCACGGGATGAGCGATGATTTTAAGAATCATCAAAGGGATGTTAATCAGTTTATAGGTGAAAGTGACGCACAAATGCTTATAAACAAAATGGAAAACAGAAAAAATTATGTGCCGAACTTTACATTTCAGTATAAGGTAGACAACTCTGAGTTGGTTGCCATGTTTTGGGCCGATGAAGTTGCCAAATGTAACTACAAAGAGTTTGGAGACATAGTATCTTTTGATGCAACCTTCAACAGCAACAAGTAAGTGAATCACTGTTTTTGGCTTTATAATTAGGCTTATTTTAGGAATCACAAGTGATTCCCTTTGAATCTCTTGTGATTCCCTTTGAATCTTATGAGATTTCACTTGAATCTCATGTGATTCTAGTTGAATCTCAAGAGATTCTTCTGGAATCTTATGTGATTCTACTAAATCTCATTAGATTTCTTTTGTGATTCCCTTTGAATCTTATGAGATTTCACTTGAATCTCATGTGATTCTAGTTGAATCTCAAGAGATTCTTCTGGAATCTCATGTGATTCTACTGAATCTCATCAGATTTCTTTTGTGATTCCCTTTGAATCTTATGAGATTTCACTTGAATCTCATGTGATTCTAGTTGAATCTCAAGAGATTCTTCTGGAATCTCATGTGATTCTACTGGAATCTCATGTAATTCTTCTGTTCTCACAAGTACTAACAAAATGATTTTTATATATGTACAACATGAAGTTTGTACCATTCTTTAGCATCGATAATCACGGGAAATGTGTCACACTTAGTTCGGGAATGTTTTTACATAAAGATACACAATCATACACGTGGCTGCTAACGGCATTCATGTCGGCTTTTTAAAAGAACCAACCATGATTGTGACCGATCAAGACAGAGCCATGAAAAGAGCTATCGAATCTATTTTTAAGAAATCCAAACACAGACTTTGCATGTGTCACATTATGCAAAAAATTCGATTCAAGGTATTTTTATTCACATAACTATTGAATCTCAGGTGATCTCTCTGAAATCTCAAATGATTTATGTTGAATCTCATAAGATTCTCTTTGAATCTCATAAGATTCTCTTTGAATCTCATGAGATTCACTTTGAATCTCATGAGATTCAGAGTGAATCACATAAGATTTCGAGTGAATAAGATTCAGAGTGAATCTCATGAGATCAGAAAGGATCTCATGAGATTCAAATTTTGATCAATCGCATGCCTATTTTGTATCTCATGTGATTAAACTAATAACTCTTTTATCCAAAATAGATTTGTAAAGAAATATACAATGAAACAGATTTCAAAAAATGTTTTGATAAGATTGTTTGGAATATGTTCATTGAACCATTGACGTTTGAAGAGAAATGGGCACAATTGATTAAGAATTTTGATTTGAAAAAACATAAATGGTTGATAAAAATGTTCAATCTTCGAGAAATTTGGATTCCAGCTTATTTTATTGACTCTCCATTATTTGGATTGATGAGGACCACTTCAAGGTCTGAAAGTGAAAACTCGTTCTTCAAGAGTTTCACAAGCCCTGGAGCAACACTTGTTAGTTTCATGATGTCATATGAATCAGCAATGGAAAGGCAAAGGTATAGGCAAGAGAAATTAGACTTCAACACAATTGATGCAGCTCCAAAGTGTATTACACAATTAGATATTGAACGTCATGCAGCACGAGTATACACTAGGACGGTGTTTTTGATTGTTCAAACTGAAATAAATAAAGGTTGTTGGAATTGTACGATTCAAGGTTTAAATATAGATGAATGTTGTGAAACTGTCATTATTAGAGACAAGAAGCCGAATGAAAATAAATCACTTTTTTCACACAAAAAAGGAAAAGAAGAAGAGAAGAAAACTCAAACATCGAGAGACTATAAGGTAAGTCTTTATTTGTTTTAAACCTGAATTCTTTAGGTTACTAAATGCACTCTGAATCTCATGAGATTCACTCTGAATCTCATGAGATTTACTCTTAAATATCATGAGATTCCACTTAATTATTTGAATATTTGTTTAATTGTATATTTGTTAATAAAACACAACAAAAAAATTAATAAAAACTTGAACCAAAAAAATTAATATTTTTTTTTATGAATCTTATGAGATTTCCATAAGATTCACAACAGAATCATATGAGATTTACATGGAATCTCAAGAGATTCATATTGAATCTCATGAGATTTCTTTGGAATCTCAAATGATTCAAGTGGAATCTCAAGAGATTCATACTGAATCTCATGAGATTTCTCTGGAATCTCATGGCTATTTTCTAATCTGATGTAGTTCTAATAACATTCTTATTACTTGTGTTTTTGTGAGAAGGGTATTAAGAAATATAGAAGATGGTTTGGTGGTATGTACTTGTAGAAATTTTCTCTGATACGGGTTTCTTTGTCGACATATATTCTGTGTGTTCAAGAATCGTGAGATTAATGTTATTCCAAAACAATACATTTTGAGGAGCTGGACAAGGGACATAATACCTCCCGACTTGCGAAGACAAAAAAACAGATATGGTGAAAAAATGTAACAATTGAAAGACTTACTTGTAAAGACTTACAAAATGACGGCAACAATTTTGGTGATGATACTTTATTCTTGTTGAGCAAAAAGATGAAGGATTGATAGGAACCTATGTAGAAATCTTGAAGAAACTCTTGGATGGAAGAAAGCCGTATTGCCGAACCCCATTTCAAGAGAGACGGGAGATGTAAATTGAAGGGTATTTTTTTCAATAAACAAATACCATATGAAATTGAAGTGCAAAAAAATTCTACAAAAGCTATTCGGGTGAACAACAGGAGAACATTGTAAAAGAGAATGGAGAACGTTTAAAGTGAGCGTGAACGAGAAAGAAAGGGGGGGGAAAAAGGGGGAAAAAAGAAAGCGATTTCAGAGGTGCAAAGAAAAAAAAAAAATAGTATGCCCTTGTGGAATTTTGTTCTACAAAGTGGAAGACATAACATGCCAATATAACTTACTCACAATACAACCTTGTCCGCTATATCCAAAAGGCATAGGAATAAAGAAATAAATCGATAAATGCCGGTCAAAGGGTTTTAACTGATGTTTTGATTCTCATTTTTATTATTCAAATATTATTGTTGTTTTTTGACAATACTTATCTGATCACTGTTTAAGTTCATTAGGGTTTCTGGAATAGTATTTCTTGTTTATTATTTGTTTCTTTTAGTTACGTTCATATTTGATATATAATCATGTTTTTTGATTCTCATGAGATTCACTCTGAATCGATCATGTGTATTCACTACTAAATCGCACTGTGATTCACTCTGATATCTATTGATGATTATGGTGTGGTCCATGGATAAGGATTTTATATTTTGTCCATACTTTTGTGATATTTATTTATATTTTTATTTGGTTATTAAAAACACTAAATATATAAAAATTATATAAAAAACTTGGAACCTAATAATTTTGATAATAAATTAACCTTGGTTATGTGGTGTTCTGATTGTGATTCTAGCTGAATCTCTTGTGTGTTACAGTAAAGAATTCACCTCTTGGTGATTTCTTCAGTGATTTTTATGAATACAAGCAGCTGAGTTCTGACAGAGATCTCATGAGGGATGCAATTACGGAATTCTAAGGAGGTAGGATATGATATCAATTTTTTTTGTCTCTTAGGCTATTTCAATTACTTAAATATCATACATATATGATGTTGATTTCAAAAGAAAGAGCAGTTTTACTGCAACTCATATAATCCAGTACGCATATTCAATCTTATCTGACTAAGTCCATACTTGTTCCAATTCAATAAAGACTACAATAATCAATCAGGATACTCCAAAATTTGTTTTACCCAGAACTTCCACAACAAAAAAAGAAAAAAACTAAATTTAGTGAAAACCACAACCAAAAAAAGTTCTACCATAATCATAACTAACAACTGACACTTTGTGTAAAAAACATAACGTGCAGTTAACTAGATCGGTTCACACTACAGTCAAACTAGATCGGTTCACACTGTAACAACTAGATCGGTTCACACTACAGTTAACTAGATCGGTTCACACTGTTTCAAACTAGATCGGTGCACACTGTAACAACTAGATCGGTTCACACTGCAGTCAAATTAGATCGGTTCACAAAAAAAATAACTAGATCGGTTGTTTCATGAAACCAACTTTTTCAAAACTCAAAAAGACACGTTTTTGACGATTGTTTTCTGAAAATTTTTGTACCAAAAGAGTTACTAAGCCTATAGGGACAAAAAATGACAACTTTAAGGTTTTTAAGCCGAAAAATTTAAAATCAAGATTTTGACCTTTATAAAGCTAACGAACCCAAAATGACACAAAATAAGAGATTTTTCTATGAATCTAAGAACACACACCTATATCCAAGGATACTAGATCAAAGCTACCTATGTAGATGATCTTTTAGTGTGGTATTTAATCTTAGAAAACAAGAAAAAAAATCAAAAAAATACGAATAGATGAAGGAAAACTACACGAACCAAAAACAAACACAATATCTAAACACACCACTCCATGGCTCTTGATACCAATTGAAGACTAATCTAATAACATACTAGATGTGAGGGAAAGAGATTGTTTTAGTGAGAGAGAGGGTTGGATGAACACTTAGAGAGAGAAAGTAAACATATATTAATGTGTGTAAAAATGAGCAACCAACCACCTCTCCAAGGCATGGAGAGGTGTTTGTATACTTACAATGGATGGTGTGCTTGGGCTTGCATGGGTTTATCCATGGGCCTTTAGCTAACTAACTATGTAAGTTTCCAAAAATTACTTAACGAGCTAACGACAGTTATCTATGGAAGCGACCGACACTTTCCTAGGAATTTCGTTTTCCTAACACACATAGTGTACATGGCACGTGTGTTTAGATATATAAGTAGCTCAATTACAAATAGTAATGATTACTTATTAATATCTATTAACAAAGTTAAAACACATGTAAACACACATAATCATCTAGCATATACATAAAGATATTCGTCGTTGTTTTGTGTATTAGATATAACGTTGTATACTTAGCTTGATTTTATTTGAAAATAAAATAGTTTCCTCCCCATTTCAAAAATTAATCAAGATGAATGTTTTGAAAAGATAAATACACCGTTTTTCAAAGATACATCGACTAGAAATGCTTGACTTTAAAGAAAAGGTAAACTACAAGTTTTACGTCAAAATGAAACATAAAGTTTTGACCGCTATGTAGTATTTTGCAATTCTGACTGACTTAAGTTTAGAAAAACTACTTAGAAGTATTTTTAAATAAAAATAGACCCAATTACCTTTAAAATGGTGGGTGGCACGACTTCTACGGACTTACGGTTGATTTTATATGAATTTTCAAAGTTTGCCAAATTCTGACGAAACAGGCAGACGGCCCCCGGAAAGTTGATAGCTCCCAGATATATTAGGGGGCCGTTCGAACATTTAGGGGACCGCCACTAGTGACCCAAAAACATGTTTTTTTGTATAAAATCATTTGGTGACTTAACTGTAGAACGTATGACTTTAAGAAGTTGTTCCCGCACATAATTTTCGTGTTTAAGACATCACTTCTACTAGGACTTAGAAACACATATATTGAAACTTCCAAGCTCTTTGAGAATATTTTCATTCAAACTAGTGAGAATCAAGCAACAAAACACTTTTGATATTTAATCCCCCTTCATGGGTAATTTGATACATGGATCGTACTCTATTTTAAAAAACATTTGTTTTGAAACTAGAGCGACGTGGCTTCTGATACCAATTGTGGAAACCATAGAGGGGGGTGAATACGTTCCAATTAAAAACTTTAAATCTTTTGTATCAAATCACCAATCAAGTTTGAAGCAATATGAGAAGTGTTGATTATAGATCTACAATTACTAATACGTATTCTAACAATACAACCACACTCACAATATTTACTACAAAGAACTACACAACCATAAGTAACATGATATACACGACAATCCACGCAATCATGATCACAATGCAAGTATAAAGTAAAGCGATAAATGTAAAGAAATAAGTAAAGTGAAAGATAAAAGAAAATGCAAACCAGACATGGTGATTTATAGTGGTTCGGTCACGAAGCTCCTCTTCGCCCTACTCCACTCCCCGAGTATCCAACTCGAGAGTTACTTCACTAACCAACAAGCTCCCTTTCAGCGGAGAAAACCTTATAACGTTGCTTACATTATTTTTCGACACTAAGCTAGATGCCGAGTTCTTCTTCGGGTAGAACCAAACCCGTTATGTTTTAAGGCCTAACAGAAAAAAAACCTTGTGTTTTATGGCCTAAATAGATAAACCGCGTCGCTTACATTATTTTTCGACACTAATTTAAATGTCGAGTCCTAATCTTAGCTAGAACCAATCTACCACTTCACCAATGTATTTTGAGGCCTAAAATACTAACCAATACACAATCAACCCTTCAAAATATATACACCATTTGGATCTACACACTACTAAAGATTGGAAGACATGGACTCTATCTATATGTAGAAAATGTTACAAATAGACTAACTAGACCACATAACTTCGCATCTTGACGATGACGAAAGTTCTTCTCTTGCACTTGAGGGAAGAAGGAAAGGATAAAAGATTGGATCACATTTAAACAAGATTAAACAAGTTAAATAATCAATGAATTTAGAGAGATTTGGTGAGATCTAGAGAGAGAAAGAACTGAAAGAAATATGTGCAAAAGGTTTGTACAAATAGTTAAAAGTGACCCACTATTTATAGGAGCTGAAAACGTGTCTGTCTGAAAGTGGTGGTTTTGAGATATATTAGGGGGCCGCCGAGGATTTAAGGGGGTCGCCCCGACAAACGCTCCTGTTTTTGTCTTCTTGTGGTGAAATATCTATCTGGTAAAAATCTAAACAGTTTTAAGGGGAAATGGCCAGATTTGAATTTTGAAATAATTACCACATAAAACATTTCTTTATAATTCCAAAATAATTTGTCTAGTTAATTTTTGAGAAATTATTTTGTTACATTTATAAAAATGTAAAGTTTAAGACAAAAACTTATTTATTTGATCATCCTACAAGTTTAATGTTGTTTGTACATACCTTAAGTGGTTTACGTCGGGTGTAGACAAATGTTTGTGTTGATGCAGACTTAAGACGTCAAGAGATGTTGATGCATGTATACATTGATGATTTGTGATTACGAGTAACTTGCGCAGTTTACGTTACGTATTACAAGTCACATGTTTGTCATCACCAAAACATTTTTTTAATAAGAGATCGTATAGATTAAATATTGATAACATCAAATAGTTAATACTTTTTAGTATCAAAATCCCTATCAAAATACTTGTAATTATTGTTTAAATGCCTGGAAATGCTACTTAATCACTTTATATTTTGTTTACAGGAATAATACAAGCATTGAAGCAAGATACGCGATATTTAGACGTGGAAAATAAGCATAAGAAGAATCTCAAGGCCAGTTACGACGTAACCACCCCATAAGAGTTACGTCGTAACCATGACGTTACCATTACGCGGTAACCTGCCACGTAGAAGAAGGATGACTCATCCTAGTCATAGTTACGGCGTAACATGGGCACTATTGTTACGCCGTAACACAATTTAAGCCTGCATAATGGAAGCCCACATCAACAAGGTTACAACGTAACACATACTTAACGATTACATCGTAACAGTTTCAAAACTTATAAATAGAGCCCTCATTCGGCACATTTGACATCAACCCTTCCACCACAGAACTAAGGGGCGATACAAGCTTCCAAAAGTTGAAGAATTCCACCAGAAGTCTAAGGGAGAAGTCACTTTACTTATTTAGAGCATTAATCATTCATAAACACATTCTGTAAGAATTATGATGTTTCAATCCAAGATCTCTTTCATTATTTCTTACTTTGTTGTTGCTATGAGTGGCTAAGCACTTCAAGTGTTGTCCTAGTTATGAACTTACTGATGTTATGATTGTTCCTTGTTTATTTATTGTTTGAATTAGATATCTTACTTGTCTGTCATTGATCCTTGAGTTTTGGTAGTATTGAGGGTGGTTTAGATGATGTTCATCTTCTTATTAGGCTGATATGTTGAACTTAGGATCAGCAGGGTACTAGGGTAGGTTGGCAGCTATACCTAGTGTAGGAATTTATCAAATTACCGCCTTAATCACATTAAGTACTTAAAAAGCTCAGGAACTCTTTTAGAGGGGTTTTATAATCTATCTAGGTTATTGACGGGTCTTTAGGATAGATAGAGTTTGATTACTGCAACTTGGATGCCCTACCTTTAGGACTTTCAGGGAATTAGGATCGCAAGAAGTATAGGATAGACCTCAAATGCCAATTCGGGTCTGTTGATATTAGAACCACTAATAAAACGATATCTAGACATTGCACTAGGAAACACGTCATAACATTAGTAATGAAATAACTAGGTTAGCACGCCTTTCTCCCTACTATTCTTAAATCATTTACTTTTCGCGTTTATTTTCTTTTAAGATCTCAAATCAATTTAAAACCATTTTCAAAACTATGACACATTTCAAATTAAAACTAATACAGCTTAGCTCTTGGGACGACCTTGGATTTACCATCTCCTGCACTACATACGACCGGGTTCTCTGCCCATTAGTACGTGTAGACATTGGTAGACGAGTTTTATAAATTTAAAACATTTGCAAATTTAATTTAACAATTAATACGCATCAACTTTTTGGCGTCGCTGCCGGAGAGCTAATTAAGATTTAAATTTGAATTTCTGTATATATTTTATTTTAGCATTTTTTTGAATTCTTTTGTAAACTATATTTTGCTAGTTTTTCTTGTTAATTTTTAGATATGGGAGGTGATGTTGATATCAATACGCTCACCACGCAGCAATATCTGGCTTTGATTCAAAATAATATTAGACCAGGCATGGTGAAACCTGAGATCGGCGATGACTTCGAGTTTGAGATCAATAGAAACTTTATGAGAGAATTAAGACGCAAACTTTTCAAAGGTACTGATGATGAAGATACACACGAACATGTGCGAAGGGTATTAGAGATCGCATACCTTTTCCACTTCCCTGGCGTCACTCACGATGCCGTTATGCTTAGAGTGTTTCCTATTACACTCACGGGGCCAGCCTTGAGATGGAACAACAGGCTTTCAGAAGGGTTAATCATTACATGGGATCTTCTTGAGAAAGGTTTCATCAGGAAATATTATCCACCTTTTAAAACTGCTAAGAAATTAGAAGAAATCTGCAATTTCAAACAAGAGATGGACGAGACGTTGTATCATGCTTGGGAAAGATACAGTGACCTTTTATACAAATGTCTGCAGCATGATCTGAACAGCCAACAGAAGATTCAGATCTTCTACACTGGATTAGACATCCCTACCCGCATAACGCTCGACTCTAAGGGTTTCATTCCTCTGATGACACCAACTCAAGCCCTTAAATCAATACAAGTCATGGCAGACCATTCACATAATTAGTATGATGGAGCAACCACTAAGGAAAGCATCAAAGATAGCCCGGATAATGTTGATACAAATAAACTCAAAGAAAATATTCATGCTATTCAAGTAAGTTGCAAGATTTGTGAAGGGGAGCATCAAACCAAAGAGTGTCCTCTCAAAAAAGATGACAAGTCAGTTGAGTCGAGCAAGTATATAGGATCCTTAGAGGAAACCATCATCAAATATTGTAATGAATCAATTAAAAAGCAAGGCGTGAATGATGAATGGATTAGGAAATTCATTGAAAACACAGACTTGAACTTAAGGGCATTTGACACCACCACAAAGAACCTACAGGTAAAAGCTGATCAATTAACCAAAATGGTCCTCACTAATGCAGGGGAAAAGGTCAAGGCAAAATTGAAAATGAGTAAGAAAGACATGAAGGAGCCGGTTCCTCGTGACTTGCTTGTTGTTTAACCTTATGTACCACCTACGCCATTTCCAGGACATCTGAAGAAACTGAAGGATAAACCTTACAAAACTTGAGAAACTGTTTGTATGAATAGAAGTGATACAAATACACTAATATGTATACAAAGTACTACACTTAGAAAGTTTTAGAGAGAGAGTAGAGAGAGTGGGCGACGTGAGGAGAGGGAGAGGAGGAGAGAAAAAATAAATATTAGATTAAGAAAGAGAAGAAATCACCAACCTTAACTCTTTCCATAACCCTCCTTTTATAGGAAGGAGGGAGGGACTAGGAAGTAATTAAGGTTTTTACATATTACATATAAGTCTTTTCCTATTTGCACTATTAAATCCCTACACTATTAAACTTAGATAAATGGCCATGTAATCAACACTTTTATGTATTTCTAACAATCTCCCCCTAACGGATGATTACAAAGGCCTTACAAAAGTGCAGGGATTAACAGTCTTGGGTATTCCTCTAACATACTCCTCAAGCCTCCTGAGCTGATCTCTATGCCTGAGTGTCTCGTCAATCTTCTTCGGCATCTCTCTTGAACTCTTGACATCATAGTCGGTCCAGTCTCTTACCTTCAACCTTTTGTTGTTGCTGACCAGCTTGTTCTTTAACAACATGTCAATTAGATTTTCTTGAATTTTCACAAGTGTACCATCACTGAACTTCTTCACTTCACTTAGCTTCATGAGGGATTTTATGTTGTATTGGTTAAGATACACGACCAACTTATGCGTTACAGTCATCATGAATGGTATCATTTGGTCGATTCCTTCGAAGAACATTGTGGGTTTGGTGAGGTTGAGAGTTCTTTGATAGCTTTCCACTCCAAGCTGAATATCTTATACCCTGTTCTTGATCACAGTTCTTCTAATGAACATGAGAAGAGCATTATTGAAGTCTTTCACAAATTCTAATGGGAGATGGTGTAGCTTATCTTGAATTTGGATCAAGTACATGTCTTCAACATCGTTCACACTTAGTCTAGGTAGATCTGCATAGCTGAATTCATACTCTTTATCATCGGATCTCCTGACTATAATCGATGTTAGAAAACCATAACCCCATTTCTTCTTTACAACTATACGAACAACTGATTTGATCCTTAAGTTTGAATAGACGTTTCCTTGGGTTACGACACTCATTCCTGCTTTAAAGAAATCAATTCTATCCTCTTCCTAATGGTGTATACCATTAAGAGCTTCAAAGTGATAACGACGAACTTCTTTGCTCCATCTTTCAGGGATCGTATCCTCAATACCTTCTTTGTAGTATCTCGCAACATAATGCTTATTGATAGAAGTAGTGTACTTCTCTTTTGTGCTGAGATCCACAAGGTAAGAGTAGTCATTGTTGTAGAAGCAAGGATGTGGTTTTGTACTTTTTGACATGTGTCGTTTAAATGATCTGGGTTTAGAGAAATCTCCTTCATCACTGTTTCATTGAGCTTCGGATAATATTGTTGCTTTGAGTTGACTAACATGGTATTCAAGTTCCACAATATTGTTGTAGTACACCTTTAGCCGTTCTAATCCTACACCTTCAAAATCTGCTATTGTAAGCTCGTCTTTCTGGATCAGTTCTTTGAATTTCTTTGCTATGGAGACAATTGATGTTCTAAGAATATTATTTTCATCCTTATCAATGTCTGATTTCAAAAATAAATCAAACCATGTCGTGCTCCTTTTAGCTCACCCCGAATTCTTTGGAAACCATTCTGGTTTGGAATATTTTTGGATAAGAATAGCTGCTTGGTCTAGGGGTTGCATGGCACGTGTATCATCTTGTACTATAACCATGAGAGATCTATTTCTCCTTGATGATCTAGAAGAAGGTTCACCGACAGCCTTTCGACGTTTCTTCTTGTTCTCCCCCTCACGGTTATTAGGAGGATCTTGATTACCATGAGACCTTTTGTGAAAGGATGATTGTACAGCTTGAGCATCGAGTGCATCTTGATCGAGAATGATGGATTCATAAAAGGGTGTCATAAAGTTTTTGATGAGTTGTATGAGTGTCATTTGACTTGTTCAAGTGAATTTGGTTCAACAGCTTTAACTTTAAGTCCATTTTTAAGAGATCATCAGTGGAGGTGGATGATTGAGTGAAGAGATTGATTTGGTTGGTTTTCATTACTTCGAGCGTAAAGGTGTTAAGGTGAGGCTTAACATAATTTGCAATGGCATTTTGGATATGAGTAGGTAGAAGCTTTTTTATTTATGTCAGAACTTTTGCTTGGACGGCTTTTTCAAATGCTTCAGAAACATTGAAATTTGTAAGAGCTTCGAGCTTCTGATCATATTCTTTGAATTTCTGTGCGACTGCCTTCTTGAAGTTGAACTTTCTCATATTCTTTTTCGCCTTTTGCATCAGCTTCTTCGCTTTGGCTTAAATTGAGCTTGGTTGGGGATATGTTGTACGATAGGGAATTTTCTTTGCTGGTAGAGATGGTATAAGATGAGCATTCTCGTCTAAGAACATTTCCCGCATTAAAGTTTTTGTTGCTAGAACATCTACATGTGTACCAAGTGGTACTTCGGATGCACCTGATATATAGCTTGTTAGCTCAGGATAATCCTCTGGGTTATGCACCACTAAGGTTGTTTGATCATCATTATACACTGGATGACTCATAAAATCCGTCAATTCATTTGTAGGTGTTTCGTCTAGCAAGGTCTGAATGAAGTCTAGTGAGGAACTTGTAACCGTCGGACTGAGGTAGGTAGAACTGGGTGTTGCAGTAGACTTGTTATGCATGAACACTCCATACCTTGCATCATCATCATCTCCATGTGGATTATCATTAGATAAGTCCATATCTGATTCGTCAGCATCATCAGTTTCATTTGTACTTCCCTCTGATTCGTCTGAACTTAAAGAGTAGAGTGTTGCATCACTATTAGAGTCTGATGAAGAATAATATTTGTTTTGAGCATCACTCGATCCTTCTCCTGGAAGTGGTTGCTTCCTTTGTCTTAAACTCTCAAGTCTGCTAGCTTTTGATCCTTTTCATAAGTCTAATAATGACTGAACTGTTGGTCCTTTGAGTTTTTATCGCCACTCATTGTACATATCTGCAACAGCTTCATTAGTTTGCTGTCAATTGTCAATTGACTCCTTCTACATCGTTGAGAGCTTGGTTCTTGAATACTGATATAGTTTGCAAGTTCACCTACAGCTGCTTCTTCAGCGATAGTAAGAGATCTTGTTTTCCTTGGCACATCATCTTTCTTGAGTTTGTTGGGAACATTTGCTACTTGATCACCATAACACATAAAACCTTTTCCTCTTCCACTTTTGATTGGAGATACGTGTTGCTCTTCTGATTTATCAACAATTTTAGCTTTCTCTCTTTCCACATTCTTAGTCATATCATACTTGTGCCCTGTTTTCTTCTTGATTGCATCACTGATCATAGCATCGGGAACTTTCATTCCAAACTTTTAGCCACCGTTAGTTGTGCTTAACAATTTGGTTATAGATGATCATCTCATGAACTGTGCAACTTAGAGTTTGATCTGCGAGGAAGACTCTTTTTGAGTGAAAGAAGGTAGTCAATGATAAGCTTGGTGAAGCAGGTGTACAACAACTTAGACATCTTTGAAGGTCTGGATGATCTTTCAATTTTTTGCCATTCGAATTCGTCCCAAATTAATGATGTGAAATCTAAATTGGTAGAGTGAACGATACCCTATAATATCTGAAGTATTGGAAGTCTAACTGTGTCCTAGCTTGAGTCTTTTCCCGTAAGACATCTGTTGAGTACACTCAGAATAGCTCTCCATGGTTAATGAAGTCTTGTGGCGATCATTTTATAAACGGCAATCAACTTTGTTTCGGGATCTTCAACATAACCAAGTGTCTTAATGAAATCAAGAATTTAAATTTCTGAGGAAGGTTGGATGTAAGTGTTGTTGGGATCAGGTGGAGCCATCTGCAATACAGTTCTGAGTAGTCCAGGTGTGAGAGTGAATGTGTGATTGTCTAGTTCAAAAGTAAATGTATGGTTGTTTTTGTTGTGGCTGATGGTTGTCCAAAACTGGTGTAGGTAGATGATGGGTACGGTTGTAGTTAAGGAAACCAGATTGTATAGTTTGTGGTGTCTTAGAATGGTATCGATGATATGTGAATCTAAAGCGACACGCTGGTTATTCTTCTTGATGACAAGTCTGTTAGCACATGGAACCAGCTGTTCTTCAGAGATAATTTGAGCTTGAGAATTTGTTCTTGACATGTTGAATTCTGAGAATAAGATTCAAACTTTGATTAGTTTCACATGAATACAAACTTAAGAACATTTATTTCATTTTCTTTTTTTATTCACTTTGTCTGTTTTGTATGAACGGACATTTTTTTGTCCATACTTATGTCATTTTCTTTCTCATGTGCCTTTATTCTTGCTTTTTTGACACAAGATGTATGTTCTTTTCTTTTCACATATGATTTTTATCTCTCGTTCTGTTTTTAGTTATCCTCACTTAAAATTAAGTTCTGGGATACTATTTCTATGAGATAAAAGATGGAAGAATAAATATGAATTTTCAATTTTCTCATGCTTTAAAAGTGTTCATCTTAACCAATATTTAGAGAAATAGCATCATTTGATAGGAAGAAAAACTTTTCAGAAAGCGATTGATTCGCATGAGAGTGAGTTTTCCTTTTAGTAAAGTAACCTTAAGCCCCGAAGATATACTGATTTGCTAAAAGGATACATTATCAGCTTTTAGGTGATAACCAGCCCTAATAGCCATCCTGATTTATCAGTAGCTCTTAGACAAATTATTTTAAAGTAGACTCAAAAGAACTTTTGTCTTGGAAATTTATTTTTCAAAGGCATTATGTTATTTTGAAAATCAATAGAAAATGACGTGTAAAAATCTGTAGCAAAAATGTTTATAAAATCTGAACACATCATTTCTATTATTTTTGAAAAATATCTCGTACGAGATTAAGTGCCTCGGGAATACCATACAAAGTACAAGTACTAGTATAGTAATCCACTTCACTAGTAGGGTTAATTCGAAGATCGACCATGAGTATTATAAATAATACCCTAGTGTACTGTGGTGAAATTTACTAGAGATATATCAAATATAACACATTTAATGAGAAAGATAGTTTATTTCGAAATATTCTTATATCTTAAACCACTTTTCACTACACTATAGATCTTTAGCAGGTTTTATGATATAGAAATATGTGATTAAACTATTTTTGACATTTTCATAGATAACAGATAGAACAAGTATTCATACATGTGAGCACATAATCAATTTCATATCAAAAGAACTTAATAAGCACAGGAGTAAGAAAGTCAAACTTGGTCAACAGTCAAAGTCAATGGTCAACAACACAGTCAAAGTCAACGCTCAAAATCCATAGACATGGTCAAACTAAGTCAATGATCTAATCATCTAAGTTCAAGGTTTTTAGATTAATTTTACGAGATATTTTAAATCGTATAAAATTTACACAATTAATTATATCCGTTTTAATCATTAGTTAAATAATTCGTTCATTTTCGTGAATTTTAAAAAACTTTAATATATTTTTGAAAAATTAATTAAGTTTTAAAAACTTTAGATTTGTGAACTTTTTGAACTATTTAAAACCTTTTCATTTTGATATTTAAAATTTCGAATCTTTTAGTGTTTTATTGATAAAAATTGTGAACAATATATCGTTTTGGTCAAACGCGAGATGAGGGTCAAACAAAAGTCGAACTAAGTCTCGGTCCAATGTGCCATTAAACCGGATCAAATAATATTAATTGGTGAGCTTGAATATTGGGCAAAATGATATTGGGCTTGAAACGAGCTAAAAGTCTTATTGGGCTTTAAATGGGCCAAGACAATTTTGGGCTTCAAATAATGGGCTTTTGGTGGGCTTGGAATCGGGCCAATGGTTAATGAAACACGAAGGTGTAAACGAACCAAGGTAACCGACCGAGGCGAGGTTTGATTGAACCTTGGTGATTGACCATCATGGGTCGGCTGACCTTGGTCGACCGACCTAGGTGGGTCGGTTGGACTAGGTTGACCGATCCATGGTGTGTCGGTTGGCGAGGTCCAATCGATCCATGAGATTAACTCATTTTGGCTCGGTTTAGGACTTCAAGTCTTCGTCTTTAAGGTCTTTAAGTCTTGAGTCTTCCAAATTCATCAAAGTCTTCATAAACATTTCATCAAACACTTTGTATTCACCTTTAAAAATCTTTAGTCTTAGTATTTAAGGTTTAAAGATTAAACCTTTTTGTTACCAACTAGCAAGATTAGTTATATTAAGCTAACAAAACAACATTATACATTCAAACAATCAAAACAAACACACCCATAGGGTGGTTCAGTTGGAAAAACGCAAGTAAACAACCCTTTTTGATCAATTTAATCAATGATTCACTTAAATTCAATTTAACACTAGTCTAGTTATATCATTATCTACATAAACCCTCAAGAAAAATTAACATCTAAACACTTTTAATTTTTATGAACCCTAAATCAAAAACTTTGATTATTCAAGATTTGTGAAAAGATGAAACAATTCTTTGTTACAAGAGTGATTGAAGATGATTATAAATGACTTTCGTGTTTTACCTTTGATCAAAAATGGTCTTGTTTGGTTTCTTTGTCTTTGGCCGATCCACACAAGAGAAGAAAGAGGGAGGAGAAAATTTTTGGTAAAAATGTGTTGTGTGTGTAGGTGGATCGGTTAGAGGGGGATAAAAGGGGAGGGGATTCGAATTTTGGAAATTTTAGTCCCTAGAGTTTTAAACTCATTTAAACTATGCCTAAAATTTAAGCATGACCCCTAACACCTTAAATGTAAAACTAGTTAACATTTAAGGTCCTAAAGATATATAACTAATTAAAGTTACTAATTGTATCCTTAAGTTTTACACCTATTGCAAACATAGTCGCAGAGGTTAATCTCGTTAACTCCCCTCAAACCGATTACTATTAATACTAATTTAAACCTTTTCTATAATCATCTTTTCACAATTATTTTGAAAATTTCATTTTCTAAAAATAATTTCTCTCCCTCAAATAAATACACGTTTTCTATTTAAAGAGATGTAGAATTTGTTTGAGCGTTCAAAATCTCTTGATTAAAAATTAATTTCTCCCCCTCAAACAAATACCCGTATTCCATTTAAAGAGCTGTAGAATTTTATTGAGCGTTTAAAATATCTGGATCGTTTTTCCCAATATTGATGAATTATTTTTGAACATTTTTGGAATTTTTCATATAAAAGCTCGTTCTCCCCCTCGAACAAAGACCGTAGTCTATTTAAAGATTTGTTGGATTTGTTCGATCGTTCGAATTTTTCTTGAAAATATTTTCCATTTAAATGACAAAACTGATTCTGATTTTATTTCCAGCATTTTTGAAAAATTAGTTTAACTCGAGCATGCTTGATAAACATATTTTGAGAAAAATTGCTCGAGATAAAGAAAATTAATCTTTTAAGGACAAAATGCACTTTTTGTTGTACATTTTCCTTTTTAGAAAGCGCGAGTTGTGTAGCAAAGTATACACAAGTTATATTCTTGAGTTTTAAAACTTGGAATGTTTTGAATCTTTAAACTCAAGACCGAAAAGACTTCTCTTTTCGTTGTTAAGGATAACTGCACTGAAGTGTACAATTTCCTTTTCTTTAAAGACCGGGTTGTTATCTGATATTTAATAACAAGCCATAAGAAAATTTGAGATGACATGTTTTAAAATGTTTTAAAGTTTCAGTCGAACTTTATCTACAGAACTGTGTCATTATTAAAAGACATTTCTAATTTCGTAGATATTATCGATTCATGAAAGACACATCGAGAAGATTTTTTATGGTTTTTGAAAATTTTGTGATTTTATATTTTGTTTTTTTAATTTTATATTTTTGTATTTGGTTTTTGAAAATTTTTGACAAATAAAAATATTTTTGTCGTTTTTAAGTTTACAAACTAATCTACTTATCGTACATAGGATACATGAAGTAGTAAACTGAGTTACTCTTCGTTTGACTCTGCAAGACGTTTCTGCTCTTTCGGTGTGATGCTTTGCATACCAAGGCGGTTGATCAGGAATTCGAAGCGTTCTCTCGCGAGTGCTTTAGTGAAGATATCTGCCAATTGATAATCGGTCTTAACAAAGTAGAGCTCAACAACCCCATTTTTAACTTGCACTTTGATAAAGTGGTAGCAAACTGCGATGTGTTTCGTCTTGGAGTGTTGCACAGTGTTTCAAGATAAGGCAATGGCGCTCTGGGAGTCCGAGTACAAAGGAATCTTGTTGTAATCAAATCTGTAGTCAGTTAACTGAGACCGCATCCATAGGATCTGTGCACAACAACCGGACAGGGATATACATTCAGCTTCAGTTGTCGATATTGCAGTACACTTTTGCTTCTTAGACGACCAGCTTACTAGCTTTTGTTTCAAACATTGCAACTTCTTCATTTGTTTCAACATTTGTAAAATTGAGTGGAGAGTTTGTTGCTTCAATGTTTGGTGAAGTACTCAGAGAGGGGGCATCTTTGTCTATTGAAGTAGATAAAGAAGAAGACGTCCCGGCTGTATCTGGTGGAGGTAGAGTTGCAGCGGAAATGGGGTTAGATGCAGCACTTGGATTCTTAAAGTGTTCATCGAACATTGGTTGAAACAACACCCAGTCATTCTTTGTAGGAGGTTTAGCTGATGTTGACGCAACCTTGTTAAGCACGAGTCCTGAACTAACGTGTCCAGAAATCAAACCTTGAAGATCGGGTCCTGAACTGTGTTGTTCAGAAGCCATCTTGGTTTAAGTACCACAGAACAAATTCTACAACCTACACAAAAAAGAAAAAGAAACTATGTACAAAAGAGTGGATCCCCAACTTTTAATTGGGTTTTGGGTTGTTAGTGAACCTAAGTGACTCCTAGATAGTCAAACTTCCAAGGTGGAACTTCCTCATCCCGAATAATTACCTCAATTCCAAAGTCATACAAATTAAATAGGTGAAAATCCGAATTAATCATGCATTTAGAGAGTGATTCCCGGGCATTGCCATATCTAAGACTTAGTTTAGGATATGGTACATCAACCAGAATTACTGTGGTTGTTAGGATATGTCCAAGAGGAACAATTATGGCAGACGTGTCATTAGAAGAAGAAGGGGGCACGATTTTCCTACCAAGTTAAATGTCCGACCAGTGGGTATCCATTTAAGACCTACAGTCTTAAAGATCCATCTAGTTGGTTTCCAATCACTTTTAACTTTTTGTTTTGCAGATTTCGCCACTTTACATTTTTGCATTTTCTTAAGATATTGAACAACACAAGCATCATGATTTGCAGAAAAGAGACATTCATTACAAGATAAGCAAATAGTATCATAATTCTTTGACAAAGCAACATTCTTAACATTTTCATTACAAGCTGAAACATGATTATTCTTATTAGCACTAGAATTAAACTTCCTATAGTGGGCTTCTACTTTATTTTTCATGCTTCTACTTGATGGTTATGAGATCCTATCACTCTTTGTATTGCTCTTAGGATTTGATCCGCTAGCATTAGTAGAGCTTACTCTTCCTATAGAAGGCAACATAGTGTTGTCAGTCTTACAAGTGTTTTGCTTTGCTGCATGCTCTTTAGTGATTGTCTCAATTGTCTGTGTCATTCTAGATGCATCTATGTAAGGCTTATTGTTCTTTTTATGGCTTGTAGCAGGAGCCCACTTTTTATTCCCGCTTTGAGTGAAAGGGCATAAGGCACTAACATACACTAACAGTTCTTGAATTCGCTTAGCAAACTTAGAGGCGTGACCTATATGTTCATCTAAAGGTTTTAATGTTCTAGCTTCTTCTAATAGTTCTCGTAGTGTTGCTACATGCTCCTTAGTGACTTTTAGATAATCGCGATGCACAACCCTATTGTTCTAAAAGTACGCATTGATTGGTTCAGTCTCAATCTTAAGCAAACCTAGGGCAAGAACTTTTGTGCATTTTTCAATTATCTTGTTGGTAGTCAAGTGTGAAGTGACTGATTTTGAGAAATCATTTTTATCAACAACTTCAGGAATAACCTTTGATTTAGGAAACGGAGTTACTGAATAAAGTTTAGTTCCTGAAGTTGAAGGTCTAGAAAGCTTAGTATTCACACTTGTACCATTATGATTCATTTGAGATTTAGAAAACTTTCCTTTTAACTGAGCTCTTAACTTGTTATTTTTAGAAATTTGATCATTAAGTTTTTGTTGCAAAGAGTCAGTTTGAAGTTTCGTTTTTGCCCGTGTCTGCTTGATTGAATCATAAAACTTCTTATATTCTAACTTAATATGTTCTCTTTCCTTTACTAAGGAATAAACCTGAAAAGCTAGTGACACGTTCTCATCTTCTAATTTTGAATCCTAGAATCAACAACAGGTAGTTCACACTGAGTCTTTTGGCTCTTTTGAGCTAAAAGATGTTTTAACTCATTGATTACGTGTAACTTGTCTTGCAATTGCACTTTTAGATCATTTATCTCAACAGGTTGATTATTGATTGTTTTAACCAAAAGCTGTTTATTTTTCGTGTCAGGATCATTAAGAATCATTTGTTCTTTGTGATTTTGAAAAGCAATATTAAAAGTAATGTTGTATTCCTCAAGTTTTGTAAAACTTTTTCTTAATTCACACAATGATTTGTTTCATTCTTGAAGATCTAAAAGCACAGTGTCGAGACTTTTACACTTTCCACAATTATCAACTTCATTCAACGAACGCAAGTAAGTGCACATAATATCACTAGCGATATATTCTTCTAAGAGTCGATCGTTGTTGATTAAAAGTTGTTTATTTTCAATTTTAAAAGTTTTTTTTGCCGCAGAACATTGACCAACCTCGTCTTCCATTTGTTCAAAAATATCTTTCATTTCTTTAACCTCTTTAATAAAGCCTTTTTCAAAAAATTTGAAAGTTTCTTTTAGGTTTTCAGAAAATGGTATGACATCTTCTTTAAAAGCAACTTTTATATTCGATTGCTCCCAACTACCAATCTCATGAGGAGACAACGTAGTTCTTCTCTTGATGCATTCATCGAACTTAGTAAGAAGATCTCGTATTTTGTTCAGATTCCTAAGAACCTCACTAGTTGATGGGAGTTTTTTAGGAAAAACTGTGGGTTTTGAAACAGTTACAGGAGGACGTGGTATTGAAGACCAATATAATTGTTCTGCTAAAAATTGTGTTCGTGGAACAAAAAACTCATAAAGTTTGTTTAATTTAGAGTAATAAATAAGTTTAGTATTAAAAACAGTTTGTCTTTCAAGCATTTTCAACCGACTCTCTTCAGCAAGTATCAAAGTTTCCTCAGAATCACACACATATACAGGATTATGTTCTTTATCAATCAACACATGTCCATTATATAATGCAGGTTGTTTCCGTCGAGCTTGAGAAAGATACAAAGGATTTTGATAACCAAGAGCTGTCTTATGTATTTCATCATAAATATTTTAAGGTTTGGTTAGCATGTGCATAGTTTGAGTAGATTGACCAACTTTAAAAACAATGTTTTCAAGTTTCTTTTTCGCATTTTCCAAATCTACAATTTCATTAATGTTCTTTTCATACCTTTTAGACGACTCTTGTTTGAGTGTTTTAAAAATTTTCTTTTGAAAAGCAATGTGATTATTTAAATCCTTCATTTGAGTTTGTTGAGAAAAAACTTAGTTTTCAAAATCTTTTACTTTTCTATTACGATATTTAATGACTGTGTATAATTCCTGATTTAGATATGCTTCTTGTTTAGAACGACCATCTTTAACTGCATATCCTAAAACTCTGACCCTGTCTTTGTATCGTTAAAATGTTAGTGGTTGTTGAACAACTTGAGGTGCATAGCTTTGAAGTGGAGGTGACTGAATAAGTTGTTGGGTTATTGGAGTGCTTGATTGATAGTGTTGATATGGTTGATAAACTTCAGATTGTTGAGCTTGATACTGTATTTTATGACTGTTGTATGAAGGAGGTGGGTTGTAGGTATTTGCCAGCAAAGCAAGTGGTTCTGGGAATCATTGTCGCATTTCTCGACCTTCTTTAGCATCTTTTTCATTGTGTTTGAGGAAAGCGTACAACTGATCAAAAGTTACTTTGTGAAGATTTCTTGCTTGTTTAGCTGCAGTGACAAACTTACTCCACTCGGGTTGAAGATGATTCACAAACTTCGTGTTGATTTGCATAGGTGTCATAGCCATAGAAATCATGTTCATGTCATTGATTAGTTTAGCAAATCTCAGATAATAAGAGTGGATTGATTCTACAGGCTCATATATGAACTTGTCAAATTCATCATATAGCATAGACTCACGTTCTTGCTTGGTCATCTCTGTGCCTTCCATAAGTTCTTTGACGCGATCCTATATTTCCTTTGCAGTTTGATAGTGGTTGATGAGAGTGTAGATGTCAATTGGAAATCCAAGAGGAAGTATGTTAACAACTTTGATGTCACTGTCATAACGTAACTTATCATCTCCTTTAAGGTCTTCAAGTCTTTCAGCACGACGTATGTCGGTAACGCGATCTGTGTCTTTAGCAGTAATTTCTTACTTGAATTTATAAGGACCGTTTTCGACTGAGTCTCTTAACATTTCACCATTCTATTTTCCTCGGATATATAGCATAATCTGGGTCTTCCAACTATCATACATGCCTTTTTCTAGCAGTGAGGGACGAGTTTCAGAACCTGCAGCAATAACGTTCTCTGCCATAGTAGCCATTGTGAATTTGATTGTGTAGTCTTTGTAAGAATTGATATTTGTAAGGATCGTTTTGACGAGAAGAAGTGTTGTTTTTGTGAAAAATTTGTCGAAAGATTGTATTTTTAACACGAACCGAGTCAAAAGATTGTAACTTTATTAATTGAATTTACTTAAAAACCTTAAAGTTTAAACCTATTAAATTTAAACCCCTAATTTAGCCTTAAAACCACTTTAATTAATAATCACTAACTTCCAAAAATCACCTTTTTAAAATTAATTACCTACTAAAAACCCTAATTTCCATTTTATTAATTTAATAATAAAACCTTTTTAACCCTAAAAATTACAAAACCCAAATTTAGAAAACTAGGGTTTAGTTTTTTTTTGTGGAGTCGATCCGGGTTCGAAGGTGGTGGTGGTTAGGTTGGGTGGTTCGGTTAGGCTCTTATGACCAAAAAGGAGGTTCGGTTAGACACTAATGGCTGAATCTTGCGGGTCGGTTAGAAGCTTGTGACCGATCCATGTGGGTCGGTTGCGGGTTGGTCTGGTTTTGTTTCTCGAGTTGTTTTCAAGGATGTTTCTAGCTTAAAGATTGAACCTTTTTGCGAGAAAACTAAAAAAGTTCGCAACTTTATGCAAAAGTTTGAAACTTTTTCCACGAAAACCACTAAAGACTTCGACTTTAACGTAAAAGATTGCGTTTTTAAGTGACTTTTGCAAATTTAAATGCAAAAGTTCAAGACTTTATCTTCCGAAATCTTTAAAAATTACAACTTTCTTCAAATTTTAAGGCTTTATCTTCAAGAACTTGTCTTTTTAGTCTTAATAGTCTTCAAGTTCTTCAAAGTCTTTAAATTTGATAACTTTCTTCACGAAAAACATTTCAAATCATCACATGGCTATTGATACCAATTGATACAAATACACTAATATGTATACAAAGTACTACACTTAGAAAGTTTTAGAGAGAGAGAGAGAGTGGGCGACGTGAGGAGAGGGAAAGGAGGAGAGAAAGAAAGAAAGAAATATTAGATTAAGAAATAGAAGAAATCACCAACCTTAACTCTTTCCATAGCCCTCCTTTTATAGGAAGGAAGGAGGGACTAGGAAGTAATTAAGGTTTTTACATATTACATATAAGTCCTTCCCTATTTGCACTATTAAATCCCTACACTATTAAACTTAGATAAATGGCCATGTAATCAACACTTTTCTGTGTTTCTAACAAGAAGTCCTAAGAAAATTCATAAAAAGAAAGCTCATGAGGATGATGTGGACATGGATGACTGTTGGGACATTATAATTAAGGATGTAGAAAGGCTTAGGAAAATACTCACACCTACCATACACACTTTACCCAACCTTGAACTAGTGGTGCAAGCGTATATGCCACTAGGACCAGTCCATGATAGGCGAAAGTTATAAGGGAAGAGGAGCTGGAATATGATATTCCTCTACATGATGACGTGATGCAACCTTTGACCCTGCAGACACTTCACATTACATCGCTCGATGACGATTATTTATGTGTCGTCGTGTGGTTGTTAATTTTATGATTCAAGTTTTAAATTTATATTTTGTCGACTTAACCAAAAACAACACTTTAACCTGCAGTGTACCCAGTCGGTGGGAGTTTCGTGGTAAGTAAGGTGTCAATCATTAAGAGAGAGAAACACTTTCAATTTATTAATTCTTTGGTTTTTATAATCTAAGTTAGTCTAATCTATGCTAAACCTATGTTAATCCTAAATCTAACGGATAAGGGGGTTTTCAGTCTGAGAGACTGGCACGGGTTTGGTCGTGACTAAAACCAATTCAAGACACTAAAACACACGCAACTAAATTAACAGAAGATAAAAGAGCGGTCTAGCCAAATATAAGAAAATTCTATTAACCATTATTAACCCAATCAGAACGTTGGTTTGTTTATAGTGCAATGATTACTTATCTCGAGGCGGCATATCATTCTTAAGACTTAGGCGTTACTTCTTCCAAAGACCTAGACATGTAGAATTCTGTCACAATTAAATGCATCCGCATAAAGCATCCTTATTTTCTGATTATAATCTATCTTAGGGATTAAAGCAATGGTGATCTTGTTAAACCCTAGCTCATAGAGACTTTACCCACTTACTGCTTAATGGCAATTCATACACTAGTAGTCCACTAACCAAGTCTTTACCAATTAATCGAGAACATACTCGTTGATACCAAGGTCACCTTATGGTCTAACTAAGCTCACAATCTAAGGGCAAAGATAGGTCGTTATTTGTGATCCTATTGGTCTAGATGTATAAATCACTACATGGAGAGCTATCTCGGCATCTAGATTACTTGGTCCGTATCACTAGATCCAGTTGAATGATAGGTCCCATACAAAAGCACGTAAACAAGTATAAATTGATAAACATAAACAAGCAATCAACGATAAATTAAGAAATCGAGATAAACAAACCAAACATTAAGATCTCCATAACAATGGCTAATATCCGAAGGTATTAGCCTTCAAATGTCATAATTAATAAAAAAGTAATGGTTTAGCCAAGGTAAACTAACCGAGTTAATGAATGATACCAAAAACTAAACGATTACAAGAGTATAAGAAATTACACGTTGTATCCTATGGAATTAATCGCGTTGCAAGACCTCTTCTGCTTTTCTTTCCTCTAAAAATCGACTTTTGTGGTTTAGGTATCGAGAATATGATTTAGCACACTTAAAACTCATTTTTAAGTTTTCTATTTATAGGGTCTGGAATATGGTCGTTATGGCGTATCCAAAGTCTTGGATACGGCGTATCGGGGGTTTCTTAGAGTAGGGACCACGTTTGATATCTTCCAGAATATTTTTTTCCATATAGCTTGAATATGGCGTATTGGTTATTAACGGATACGGCGTATTGGATCTTGTTTCCTTCATGGTCTTTGGTGAGTGCAGGCATAAATACGCCGTATCTTCCTTGATGGATACGGCGTATTGGTTGTTAGAACAATAATCTTCAAAATATCTTCGTTTAAGCTCCAGAATGCGTGCCTTTTAGTTAATCTTCACCAAGTACTCCATAATTACTGTAATTCTCAAATACAAACGATTAAGTAATAATTCTTTGCAATAATTATACAAAATAGGTTAATTACATGGGATAAATGATGCTATAAAAGTAACGTTATTTAATGTCATCAAATATCACCCCACTTGAATCCTACTTGTCCTTAAGTAGCCATTAGAAGTTTATGAAAATGTATCCCTAACGACTTTTCCGTTTATGCATTTATTTGATCTATTACAAGTACACAACCAAACACCTCACGAAATAGGAAGATGAAAACACTCAAATCACTCAACTAATCTATGTGGTAACATGTAACTAATTCGCTCAATTGCTCGGTCGTGACGAGTATTCTATCACAGGCTTGGCAAGGATACACATCTCCACCACTAGAGCTAAGGAGTAACAAGTTTATAAAGGTAAAATGGGTTTTTATTATAAGGCTTAAGGTTGATCATTCTACAATCTTTCACCAAAAGTACCACACCAACAAGGCAGCTGAAGCACACATACATGGCCATAACGATGGAATAGACATGTGTGTTCGATCACATCCTCATTCGAGTTTAACCAAGGGTTAGGATGAAGAATGATATAGCGTAGGGATCTTCTAACTTTCACCAATAGTAATAAACCAACAAGGCAGCTGAGACATGCATACATGGCCGTAACAACAGAATAGACATGTATGCTCGTACACATCCTCATTCGCATAAACCCATGGTTAATGATTAGGAAAGGGAATTAAATTGTTGTTAATTAAAAATTACGAAACAAATAGACTATGTCCAAGATATAAGTTGCTAGACACTTTTTCCTGACCGTTACTATGATTAAGACACAACTATTTACAAATGCCTTGATCATTGATCAAAAACAACAACTTGAGTTGGCGTTCCCGTAACGGTCAACTTCCCAATCATCCCATACTTTACATAATTTTACAAGACAAGTGGCGATATCTACCACTTTATATAATACTCTACATCGTTGACTTATAAGACGTATCAACGAATAATGGATCCTTCCTATAATTCCTTCGGTCTAAGCTCTTGTGAAACGATTATCTTCAAACTTTCCTTCTCTTTTTTGTTACGATTTTTCTAATTTTTTTGATTTTTTTACACTATACTACGAAACTCGGTGTAATTTCACCATCTTCATGATCATAATAACTCCGGATAATTCCTTTGGTAATTCTTCATTCTTCGGACGTACCAATAATTGCGTTGGCAGTAAAAATACATAAGTTTTGACTACTTTATACATTCCCATTTGCAATGTGCAATTTTTTTCCCAGCCGTACCAAAGATAGAAAATTGGCACAAGACTCAGGAAATACATACTTTACACTTTAAGCAACTAGCAACTTATAAATGGACTTAATCTAACAGGGTAGGCTAATATGTAAAGGTGTAACGAAATAGATAGTTGGTGCTATTCCTAAAGGATTGGCTTTATTAGTTTTTCTAGGGATATCTTACTCTTAAGATGATAGTAAACAAAAGGGTTTATACGGTGTGGAGTTTGATAGAACTCCTTAGATCATTTAAGCTCAGATTTTTTAGATCTTATATCTAGGATAAACAATAACAATGATAACATAATGCACAGTGGAATATAAATAAGTACATCAAAGTTATTGAACAAGGTTTTATTACCATACGTTTTCACACCTAGCCCCAATATTATTTGATCAAGATAATACGGTTACCACCTGTAATATGGATCAATGATCCTTGAGGCTACACTATCTATTAACTAATAAACTAACTATCTAACTACTATAAGTCTACACACGTTTTTCTGTGTCTAGACTCTCATTGGAAGCACACTATGATACACACACGTTTTTGGATGCTAAAACTATGTGTCTATGATCTCTTTATAGAGAGAGATCATAACTTACAAAGGAAGCTAACTAAAATAGATAAGGAAACTAAATCATTTAAATCTTGATCAATATCTTCTACAATCTTTATGTTCTCCACCAACTTGTAAAATTCCATTGTAAACGAATTAGTCCCTTGTTGTTTCATTCATCTTCATTTAAGCACATGTAGTTTTGTAATCATCAAATCAATAAACCCAACAATATTCCCCTATTTGATATTAAAAAACTATCTCCATGAGTGAAACAATATTCAATGCTTCCCCTTGACTTATGATCTCCTTGAACATGCCACCACACACAATAAGCTGTAAATCAATAAACTTGTAATCTTCTTCCCCTTTTTGTAATCATCGAATAGGGGTCTTCTGTAGATATGCAACTTGGATCATAACAGCTACAAATCATATACCATAACTACTAATCCAGCCTTCCAATACTCAAATTGCCCACCATTATGCATAATAAGAAAAATGAATCTAAGTAGTAGAAATATAAACTAGCAGTAGTAATAAAGATCAACAGTAGTAACGAAACACTTTCCCTCAAGTGGTGCATGAACATAACCTGATGGTTAAACATTTTGGCAATAAGCTTCCCCTGAAACCCATATGTTAACCATCTCTTGAATCTTCGATTATGTAGGCTCTATGTAATGATTACTGATGAAGAAAACTAAGTATAACGAATTTGATGTAGAAGTAGAATAACCCAAACTTGTGTCTTATATCTTGTACTATCCACGTGACTTCAAACTTATAAATAAATAAGTAGATCGCAACCTCTTGACAAAATCCTCAACTATGAGACACTAACCACAACAACGTAACTCCTTAAAGTGATAGCAAATGTGAGCATTGAGCACCATAAGTTTGTAAATCACACACCTTTACTAGATTCATCAAGTCTTCGTCACAACATTGAAAACATAAACAAGTTACCTCCTGCTAAAAGGTATGATAAAACACAAACCCAAATAATTCCACTTCAACTTTCAAATAAGTGATAATTAACCATCTTCGTAATCAATTCAACCAATAAATATGAGCCTTTAAACATGTAAACCAAATCCAAAAACCAAACAGTGAAAACCAAAAACAAACTTGATTTTTACTGTTGTGTCTGACATTCTTCTACGGTATTATCCGATAATGGGCAAAGATGACAGTACAAACTTTCATAGCCAGTAATACTAAAATACAACTGATAGTATAAATTTTTCTAACCACCAGTATCAATACAACAACAGCTGAAACTTCTTCTTGTTATATCAAATCATAATCTGCTATGACCACAACACAAACTGCTGCTACTCGTTCTTGATATTATTCAAAACATAATCCTTTTCTGCACATTAAATCAAGCTAGTTAGTAATAAGACATGCAATAGTAACCAATAACAGTAGTAACTTGGTTTAAAAACCCTAGCAGTACTAACTTTATATATAAGCAGTACTAACACAAATTTATCAATTAGCAACGCTTTAACTGTTACAAAACTGTTAGGAATCTGTCACTAATGTGCATTCTCCTTCCTCCCATAGCATTTAGCGACACTTTATCTATCACTAATCTGTCACTAATTCATATTCTCCTTCCTCCCATACTATTTAGCGACACTTTTTTGGTCACTAAACTGTTACTAATGTGTCACTAATTTGGATACTCCTTCCTCCCATACTATTTGTGACACTTTTTAGTGTTACTATTCTGTCACTAATTCTTCATATACTACATAGAAATACTAAAATTTCTCTTGGCAATAGTAATGTGAACAGCTTGGCAGAGTACTAATGATACAACAAATCGAGCACATATTACTGTAAACAAAGAGCTTAATCGCTATACTGGCGCTGCAGTACTAATTTCCTTTGAATCGTTGTTGGTAGCAGAAACATATAAAATCGGCTTCATTTAACAGATCAAAACACAAAGACATCAAGAAAAACCTTATATGCATTAATCATCCTGATGTCGTGTCGTTTGCATCCTCACTAGGGCTTCATTCATCAATTCAACGATCGACTCACCAAAGCAAGTAGAAACATTAATGATCACCATTCCTGTTTTTATTAAATTGATATAACATTTTGTCCCATAATTGCATCACAATGAAAAACTTAAAAGCAATTCAACAAGATTTGATCATTTGTATGTAAATAGAAATCCATGAATGTAGTCTTGTCAAATTTAGACTCCAATGCACATCAAGTAAGCCAAGCATCTAATTCACCCAAGAAAAACATGCTTAAAAGGGTCAACATAAAGTTGGTGAGTTCATAGGTTTGTTTAAGTATAAATGTTGCACGAAAGATTTGCAAAGTATGTATAACCATTTCAACCCTTATAATAGTCACCAAATTGTACGTATAAAAGTTGGACCGCAATTGTTCAAAATATGCATGATAATTAAAACTATCACGAAATGTTTCAAGTTTGTATTGCCCGAATATGTAGATTCGATTACTCTAAGTTCATGAAACCGATGCACTATGTACCCATCGCTGGTGTCCCCTCCAAGAACACCCGGGCAGTAGGGAACATGTGCCCCTCGCAGGTGTCCCCTCCAAGAACACCCGTGCCAGTACTGACACATGTACCCATGCAGGTGTCCCACCAAGTAGAACTCCCGGGCAATAATGAATAATTTACCCCTCGCACGGTGTCCCTCCAAGATCACCCCGGGCATTTAATGTGTAGTGTCAGTTAAATCCGTTTAAGCTAATTCGTAATCATTTCAAAAGCAAAGTATGTATTTGTGACCAAAAATAAAGTCAATTAATGTATTCCATAGCGAGCTATGTAAATGAGTATGTAAACCAATTTGTAATTAACCATGTAAATGCATTTAGGGCTATAAACTCACCTTGATGATGTGGAATAATCGGCAGAAATACACATATTAAGCACAACACAAACAGAAACCGAAACGGCTCGACCAAGAAGTTGCGGCTCATCTTAACGGCTATGACCCACTAGCTTAGGATAATTTTTTGGGTTTTTCGATGAATGGTTACATCAACGTGACACGTTGATAAAATATTAGATCTCAAGTTGTAATAGTTTGGTGGTTGGTTAAATAAAATAAATCGAAAAGTAAATGCAAAGTATGTGATATATTCCGTATATATTACATGTGAAAAATTGAACAAGTATATAATTCATATCGTGAATTATATAACAAGGAAAAACTACCAAAAGAATAATACGAAGTGTATATAATACGCGACATGTATTATATATGGAAATGAAATAAAAGTATATAATACCTTGCATGCAAGTATTATTTAAGAACGTCGAGGAATACTAATTAAAACAACATAATTTGACACGTGTTCGGAAATCACCATATAAGTTAATAAAGAGTCCTTGTTACAAAAGTAACGTACGTTTTATAGTTGAGAATTAGGTAAACGATGTTTTCAAAGCTTTTACAATAGTTATGACTTTATCTTCTATTCGAGAATTATAAAATAATATTTTATAATTTAGTATTTCGTTTTCTTGATGGGTTGTAGCTAAAATAGTTGTCTCATTTGTAAGAGTATAGTTCTCGTTTGTTTGTCGGGTTGTTGTATAATAACAATTTAATAATCTTAAAACTATATAACTTCGTCCTTTTATCGGGTTTCTAAAATAATAGAAATCATAGTGAAAATTACTAAGTATAGAAATTTATAGAAATTACAGCATAACCTTTTCGTTTATACAACGTTTCCCATATTTATAAAATCTAATGTTTTCCACTTTCTAAAAAACCCGTGTTGCAAAATATCCACGTTTCAATTTATATCTAACTAGACAAAATAACAAATAGCACATTTATTTAACCATTAAACCACCATTAGATCCGGTTTTATATTTATAAAATCTTATGATATATTTATTTGTCGATTTATATAAACCAAACGCACCCTTGCTATTTTCTGCTAACCCAAACGCACCCTATTCGATTTTCTGCTAACCCAAACACACCCTTACGGTGTTTCTGCTCAACCAAACGCACCCTAGTGGTGTTTCTGCTAAACCAAACGCACCCTAATGGTTTTCCTACTCACCCAAACACACTCCTTGCTGTTAAAGAGCCAACCAAACGCACCCCATGTGCGTTTCTGCCAAACCAAACACACCCTTGTGGTGATTTTGCAATCCAAACGCACCCTTGTGCGGTTTATGAAAACCAAACGCCCCTTGTGCGGAACCCAGATCCTAACGCACCCTCTCGGTTTCTAATAACACCAAACGCACCCTAAGTGTGGACTATCCAAATCAAAGCACCCTTGTTGGCGTTGAGACCACCACATACCTCACCCTCTTGTGGGTCGTGACTGCAAACCCAAACGCACTCTATCATGGGTCGATTATGATGGCGAGGATGGCGTGGCAGTGGGGATGGTGTTGGTGCGTAATGATGGCAGCGACGGCTGTAGGGGGGTGACGAAGTGATGTTGGTGGTGTTGTGGTGGTGCGTGGCGTGATGAGGTGGTGACGAGATAATGTTGGTGGTTGTCGTGGGATGATGGCGTAGTATAAATGGTGGTCGCGATGATGATGGTGGCTCAAGGAGATGAGGTGGTGGCTGTTGCGTGAGGTAGGGATGGATCGGTGGTGGTGATGTTGTTGGCTGCGTGGAGTGGCAGACGAGGTGGAAGGGAGGTGGTGACAGCGGTGGTTGGTGGTGGCTGGCGGCTGGCCGGAGGCAGCGCCGGTCGCCAGAAATTATGGAGGGGAGGCTAGGTTTATGATAAATATCAAATGAAACCCTAATGCTTAAGTATTTATAGTTGAAACTTTAAAAACAATGTAGCAAATGTAGATTAGTCAAGGGGGTTTCTTGTAAATATAACTAGAGGGACTAAAAATGTAACTTTTGTAATACAATGGTTCGGGACTCGTTTAAGCTACTTAACGGATGATTCAAAACACGAAACTTGTGCCATTGCGTTCCGAATGATTTTTCCATGAAATATGGGTATTTACATGACTAGTTTTCATAAACGTTTTATAAAATTTATTTAAAATGTTTATTATTTATTTGTGTATCACTGATAAACTTTGTCCGTAAAATAAACTATAACTTGAATATTTGCGTTTTTAACAAACGTTTCTGAATAAAATGATAAATAATTTATTAAATATTTTATTTAATAAAAAGTGATAATTAAATATAATTCAATTATTTTTGTGTCGGTACTCGGTGTTCTCGTTTTTAAAATTTTGCGAGGGTATTTCGGTCATTTTCTGCTTGTTTTCTGGCCTCGGGCAAAACTAAACAGTTGTCCGGAATGTCGTTTTACATCAAATTGCTTTAGAGTCCGAGTTGTGAAAACGCGATTTAGCGGGTCGTTTTTTGATAAATCAACTTAGGAATAACATATATCTTTTCGTTTTCAAGTCAAATAAGTTAAAAATAAATTTGCACATGAGAGATATGTAATAATAAATATGATTTATTATTTAAATATGTTCCGAAAAATTACCAGTTACGCGGTAATCGTTTTTATGTGACAATAAAAGATCAAAAGTCAAAAAGTCTAGTCGGACCCGAAAAAGTCAAAGGGTAAAATAGTCATTTAAAATTACAAAAGTTGCTGGTTGTTACAGTACCTACCCCTTAAAGGAATCCCGTCCCGGGATTCGATTCTTGTTAACCTATTGTGTGGATCAGGAAAAAGGATTTAGATTCTAATAACCAGTTTTCATAAACATGGCGTGAAACTTTGTAGCAAAATCAGATGTTTCGACACTTCTCAACATACCAAAAATTTTGGCTAGGCCTGACCAGGATATTTAATCCATCAAAATAGATATCTCAACAAAATATATGACTGCTATAAACGCGTTATAAAGAGAGTCTCTTAATAGTGAGAGCATCGAAGAAAAAGTGTAGCTGCGTGAGTATGTTTGTATAAAGTTTTAAATGTTCAAGGACGAAGTCTCGATTATGATATCTGTAATGTTCGATGATTAATATTGAACGAGGCTAATAGATGTAAGTATTCAACTTACTTGGCAGTACTAAGATGTATCGTGACCTAAGTCTTCGTACTAGTGGCCCAAAATGAATAGTTCGGCTAACTTTTTTGTCGATAGGTGTTTATCTGGTTTAAAGGGGGTTGCATTATCTATTGGATAAAGTTGTACAAGTTGGGACCGTCCATTGACGCCACAACAGGCAACCATAACTAACAAATAAACTATAAACAAATGGTGATGGGATGCAGAGAGTGAGGACATTCGAGAAACAATATCCCCAGAATAAAGTTCAACAAATGGGAGGAGCTCGCGGGACAACCTATGTGATAGGTGACAGAATATTGTACTCAGTCGTTAGTTCGAGGATGAATCAAATCAATTAGTTTAAGTGTGCACAAGTCGGTTAGCTCCACAAACAGTTCATGATCGTAAAGATTTGTAACAGTAAAAGTAATAACTTAAGGATGAGATAAGGTAGTTCAAGTGAGGCCTTAAGATTCGCTGAGTGGTAAGACACGGTTGTGTCTCTAGACCTTTTTATCTGATTCCGGTGATTGTCGGCTTCGAGTTCATACTCGTTTCATATCGGATACCATTAAGCCCACTCATTTATAATTCCTTATTTACATAAAGAAGCGTCCAAATTTATGTAAGTAATAAATGATAAACTTATGGTTTGGTGATTTACAATTTATTTATTTAAATGAAGAGGCGTCCCAATCCTTTCAAATAAAGAGATTATAAATCATCCTACTTAATAATTTTTGATGCAATACGCGTACTCACATAACCTTCAAGGTGGTGGATAATATGACGATGCAGGTGCTCTAATGTGTATGGGACGAGTGTTTGAAACTCGTTGTGGAGTCTGATAGAACTCCTTAGATCGTTTAAGACTCGAGAATGATTAGTTCTCATCTAGGATAATGATAACACAGATTGAATATTTGCACAGCAGAATTAATAAGGAACAAATTAATGTTATCATAAGGTTTTCTTTTATTAATCACAGCCCCAATTCTATATGATCAAATCATAGAATGGTTACTCTTAACTAGTAACAAGGATTTATAATCCTTGAGGCTAAACACTATAGACTAACTATTAGCTAACTAACTAACACATATGTTTTTCTGTGTTAGACTCTCATAGAAAGCACATGTTTTTGGATGCTCTAAACCTATGTGTCTATGATCTCTTTATATAGAGAGATCGTGACTTACAAAGGAAGCTAACTAAAATAGATAAAGAAACTAAATCTTCTTATTTAAACTTGATCGTCATATCTTTAAAGCATATCTTCTACAATCTTTATGTTCTCCACCAACTTGTAAAATTCCATTGTAAACGAATTAGTCCCTTGTTGTTTCATTCATCTTCATTTAAGCACATGTAGTTTTGTAATCATCAAATCAATGAACCCAACAATATTCCCCTATTTGATATTACAAAACTATCTCCATGAGTGAAACAATATTCAATGCTTCCCCTTGACTTATGATCTCCTTGAACATGCCACCACACACAATAAGCTGTAAATCAATAAACTTGTAATCTTCTTCCCCTTTTTGTAATCATCGAATATGGGTCTTCTATAGATAGGCAACTTGGATCATAATAGCTACAAATCATATACCATAACTACTAATCCAGCCTTCCAATACTTAAATTGCCCACCATTATGCATAATAAGAAAAATGAATCTAAGTAGTAGAAATATAAACTAGCAGTAGTAATAAAGATCAACAGTAGTAACGAAACACTTCCCCTCAAGTGGTGCATGAACATAACCTGATGGTTAAACATTTTGGCAATAAGCTTCCCCTGAAACCCATATGTTAACCATCTATTGAATCTTCAATTCTGTAGGCTCTATGTAATGATTACTGACGAAGAAAACTAAGTATAACGAACTTGATGTAGAAGTAGAATAACCCAAACTTGTGTCTTATATCTTGTACTATCCACGTGACTTCAAACTTATAAATAAATTTATGAAATATAAGTAGACGATAATCTCTTGACAAAAATCCTCATCTTCTATGAGACACATAACTAAAGTGATAGCAGATGTGAGCATTGATCACCATAAGTTTGTAGATCACACACCTTTGCTAGATTTTGACAAGTCTTCGTCACAACATTGAAAACACAAACAAGTTACCTCCAAATGTTGTAAGCCATTTGAGATATGATAAAACACGTACCCAAGTAATTCCTCTTCAACTTCAAATAGGTGATAAACAATCTTCTTCGTAACCAATTAAATCAATGAATACGAGCCTGTTAGCCTCAAAATATTGAGTCGAACAAGGAAGTTCGTTCATTAATTATATTAGGTCTCGGTCATTAATTAATTATACGTTGTAATAGGCTAGACGGGTAAATGGGTTCTTTGTAATCTAATCGGTCACGTGTATCAGGCGAAAGCCCAAGTAATCCTAAGCCCGGCCTGTAGAAACACTAAGGCATGAAAGCCTTTTGGTTTTAATTATAAATACCCCTCTCCAAGGATGGAGAGGGTGTTGGTCTCATTTTGTAATCTTTGCAAGTTAATCAACCATTCTATTTTTCTCTCTTTAATTCTCTCTCTAACTTCTCTCTAAAATTCTTCCTTTTCTCTTATCTATTTTTCTTGTATCAATGGTGAAGTGAAAGTGATATTGGTTACCGACATTTGGTATCACTCGCCACGGGTGGGTTTAGTATTTTTGTTGTTTCGACTTATTTGGGCTTATTTAACATTCGGCTTATTTTTCTTCTTAAAAACTTTGGCTTATTTTTCTTCTTAAAAACTTCGTGTATTTTTTTTACTTCTACAAAATACCAAGTTTTTATTTTTATTTTTCTTATTTCTCTTTTCAAAAACTTTGTGGGGTTTGAATCAGTTTTTTTTTCTTTTCAAAGTTTTATTATAGTTTTTTTAAAAGAATGAAAGCTTAAAAGTATTATCTTTCTCTTTCAAAACTGGTATAGAGAATAAACCTCCATTACCAATCATTTGCAAGCTTATTTGTGTTTTATTTCGTGGCCTATTTTTTTTCCTTTCCTTTGCTTATCCTTTTCGTGGCTTAGTCCTTGGGAAGAGCTTATTTTAAAGCTTATGTTATTAGTTGGCTTATTTACTTCCCTTGTTAGCTTATTGGTCATGGTTTGAAACACAAGGGGAACAAGATCCATTTTTTAGCAACAAGGACGTTGGCTGTTTGTTGGTTTATGCCCAAGACAAAATCAAGGACATTGTACATTTTAACACCTTGTGAGAACCGAACTAATTTGCTGAACTAGTCATTTCTTCAAGTGCCGATCTAGCAAGTTTTTTTGGAGCCGAACTAGCAAAGTTGAAGACAACCCGATCTAGTTCAAGCCTTGTCAACCCGAACTAGTTGATTCCTGAATACCCGAACTAGTAAATTTTAGAAGGAACCAAACTAGTTGATTTTAGAAGGAACCGAACTAGTTGATTTTAGAAGGAACCGATCAAGTTTATTTTAGAAGGCAACGAACTAGTTGTTTTTAGAAGGAAACGAACTAGTTGATTTTGTGACGGACCCGAACTAGTCATCTCTTCAACAACCTATCTAGTCACAATCCTTAAGACCCGAACTAGTTGAAAACCATTATGAATCGATCTAAATAAGTCAATACGAACAAAACATACTCGTTTTAAATCATTTTCGATTTTTCGGTTTCGAGTGTCGGTTAACTTCGGAACTTCTAGCCTATACCATTGTGATCGTGACACATTTTCGATCGACGTGGTATATTTACTTTTAACCGACGATAACTGTATCATCACGTACGATTAAAAGAACACACGTTGCTTTTTTTATCTTTTCAGATCGTAGAAGAAGCAAAACAGGAGGGAATTTTTTCATTTACTAACTAAATTTGGAAAAGTTCACATGCAGCCCCTGGACTCTAAGACAAATTCACCATTCGTCCTTACTTCGTTCATTAACCCTCTTTGTTAAAACAACTTTACACCGTTAGTCCTTACAAGTTATAAATCAATCGTTAGTCCTCCAAAGTGAATCGTTTATGCATCGTTTGTCCTTACTTGAGTTTTAATCAACCGTTACTCATCTCAAGTTGAAAGTTTGTGCACCGTTCATCGCTTTAGCTCACAAATCGTTAACAAAAGTTCAATTTCTTCAACTACAACAACGATTTCAACATCAATTCTTTATTATTTCATGGTTTTTTCTTAATTTAGTAAAATCCCGTAAAAGATTCCATTTCTTTTCACGGTTTAAATCATAGATTTGTAAAATCCCATGAAGAATACGCCATGGCCGTAAGAAACTTCAAGAACATTCTTCAAAAGGAACCAGGACGATAACCCGTAAAACAACCATATAAAGAAAAAAGATCATTCCAAAGAAATAAAGAGGACAAAAATAAGACAAGTGAAAGAAAATGTTTCAACTGTGGAGATCCAAATCATCTCATCGGAGAATGTCCAAAACAATTAAAATATCAAAATCAATGGGCATTCGTGGGAGGAGCTTGGAGTGATAGCGACGATGATAAAGAGGAGAAGACAAAGGACAAAAAGGTTTCTTATGTCTAAAGAATTCCAATTATGTACTTTCTGACAACCAAAATATTTTAGAGAAAAACAATCCACTAGACGAAAATATCATAGATAATGAATATAGTATACTATGCAAACTAGGATAAAAGTCAATGGCTAAATAATAAACAATAAAACAAGCTAAAATAAAATTAGAAAATGAAGTACTAGAATTAAA
The DNA here is from genome assembly GCA_026074375.1 of Tanacetum coccineum. NCBI lineage: Eukaryota > Viridiplantae > Streptophyta > Magnoliopsida > Asterales > Asteraceae > Tanacetum > Tanacetum coccineum. The sequence goes on from BQNB010009943.1 coordinate 82,263, forward strand.
AGATAAACTATCTAGGCTAGAAAAAGGTAAGGAAGTAATTGAAGAATGCAAATTATGTCATGAACTTAAGTTTGAAAATGAGGAACTTAGAAAAGAAATATCTAGGCTAAATCAATTTAATGATAGTAGTCATTCACTTAAGAAAATAATAAGTTCTCAAAAACCTTTCGGAGATAAAACTGGTTTGGGATTTAATTTTACCAAATTATCCCAACGAAACCAAACAAGTAGAATTTATGAGAGCTCAAGAAGTCGAGTCAAAAGAAAAATTGATGGAATCAAACCCAAACTCAAAACCAAAATTTATACTTATAAACAACACCAAAATCCCTATTGCAAGTGATGATGAGGTAAAACATTTTTACAAACCTTCTTTAAAACCCGGAGTCGGATTTACTAAACCCACAATAAGGTCTAAAACACCTCCTCCGAGAAGAAAAGAAAATCCTCATCCTCGTTCCAAAAAACATCTCAACCCTATGAAGAGACAATGGTAGACTAAATTACCCTAACACTAATCACACAATGTGGAATCATCTACACCAACCAAATTTCACTCAATGTGCAAGTTGCTCACCATATATGTGCCAAAACCAAATGCAAAACACATGTGTACACAATAACTTTAGATACATGAAACGTTGGGGACCAAATGGCTAAGTCATCATAATCATTAATTGGTGTTGTTATCTACAACACATTCTTTTTCTAACGGTACTAAAGAAATTCATGATAAGTTCCCAATAACAACCCTTATCATTTGTACAATTCTGAAACATTAACGAAGACAATTCTAAAGTCTAAGGTACGTTCTCACTTTTCATAATCGTAGAATAAAGACTACAAGAAAATAGTCTATGTGTTACTAACATAATGTAGTATAAATTATTTCTTAAAAATAATATAGTGTAGTCTCTAGAAATACCCTTTTGTTGGTTTTTCAAGCTTTGAGAGATTAGTTTCTTATGAAACTACACTTTCTTATTGTATAATCAAATTCTACAAAACTGGAAAATCACTATGACCACGTATAAAACTCACAGAGATGAAGAAGAGCAAGCTAGTTGGTTAACAATTAAACATAGAAGTAGGATTATACTCGGCATCGATCATAGACACACTATGGATGAAACAAACTCCCTTCGACTTCAACGATCGTCTCGAATCCATGTCAACCATCGTCTACGACATATGCCTCACGTCTACGATCTACTACGTCTATCGATATCATCTCTAGTACTCATCAATTTTAAGTAACCGTCTTATATTTCTTCTCCAAATCGTACATTTAATTATTTCATTGAGATAATTTAATCTCACTCAATTAACTAAAGTTAATTGGAAAAAGTCACTTAAAAAATTGTGATTGGATAAAAAAATAAAAAAATAAAATAAAAAAAAAACAAAAAAATAAAAAAAAAAAAAAAATAAAAAAAAAATCCCCGTTAATCCTTCCTTTGGACTTAACTCTTGGATTATCACATCCGAAGAAATCAATTTTTTTTAAACGTAATAGTTAAATTAAAATTGTTAAGTATCCTTCCTCGATTATAATTAAATAATATTACTAGTAAATTCCAACGTATTTTTGACACTTATCCTATTCTACCTTTTGCCTTGGTCAAGGGCATTCGGTCAGGATCTGTATTAGGGTTGCTATATAAGTATATACTATTTGACGAATCAGCCCTCTTAATTATTTAAGGGGGCCGACCACTGGAAAAACAAACTTCCCTTTTTCATTCGAAAATACATAGCCAAACATAATTTTTTTCCTTCTTCCCTCTTCTACCTGCTGTGACGAAAAACCCAACACCATGTTCACCAAAATCAAACTTCAAATAATCCAATTAACCAAAATTCACAAGGGGCAATTACAAACAAATCAATCAACAACATCAATTGTAAGTTTTTCATCATTCTTTTCATTTGATTTCATCTAATTTTGCTCCCAATCAAAATTGGGTGTTCTTCATCATTTTTATATTTTTTATTTTTGTCTAGGATTTCCATAACTATAATGATACCCGTAGTCATAGGAACACTACATTCATGATTGAATTGAATCAAAACACTAAATTGAGTCACAATTTTTTTTTTCGAAATTATCATAAATATACTTTCATATTTTTTTTAACAAAGTTTATACATTGTTGATTCATGCCAAAAACATGGTAAAAGCAACACTATTTTGTCCATCAAAACAAATGTATACTTTTTGAATCAATAGAAAATGTATTAAAAAAATAAAGGGGTGTTTGGCTCGTTTCTTAGGATCAATTACTATAGTCAAAATGACCACCACCATAATTTTGTCACTTGTATAAACACTTAACTAGCTTGTATATAAAATAAAGGGGCGTTTGGCATAACCTTTTAAGAACTTGATTTTTAAATAAAACAAACACTACTTAACTTTTGTCAAGTTAAAAATAATAAACCTATACTCATCACCATGATATATACTTGACATATAGTTTTTGACAAGCTTAAACTAATTCCATGATTAATACGGGAGTGTTTGGTTCATGGTCTTATTGTTGAAATATATAACTAATATATATATTCCTTGACATCCAAGATTAAATCAAAAATAAATTAAGGAACATATGGATAACTTCTTAGGAGTTATTTTGAGAGTCGAAGTATTGTCCCACATTTTTCATTTTTCAAAAAAAAAATTGTAACATTTTATGTTGTTGATAACTTGTTTAGGTGACAAAATGCCAAGAGCCACTACCACCGATATATCCTTTACTAAATCCTACATCCTAAAAGTATCCAAAATCCCCGGCATCTCCCCTACCATTTCCAAATTCTACAAATCCATTGAAAATCGCAACATTTACGAAGGTCGTGTTGTTGATCAAGCCTACTACAAATCCAACAACATCGAGCGTCTCTTCACAAACATTCGCTTCCATTATCTCTTTGAAATCAATGAACTGATTGTTCCGAGATTTATTTTAGTCTTCTATAGTCAAGTCACAGTTCAAACCGGTGAATATGGCTATCTTTTTATCTCCTTTATTATTCAACATGAATTCATAACTCTCACTCTAATTCGGTCAAATCCTCAAAATTCCTTACAACAGTCAAGCCGTTTTTACCAATGAGTA
>BQNB010009944.1:0-85377 GCA_026074375.1 Tanacetum coccineum
TTTTCCCAACTGGATGATGAAGCTAGAGATGCTGTTTTATGAGCGTATTTGTTTTTCTTCCCGTGGTCGTATGTGACCTTGCGGTTCCTTTTGTAATTAAAATATCCTGGATATTTATGGTTTGTACTATTAAGGTGTATACCGCGGCCGTATGTGGCCTTTTTGTTGCGGTACTTTTCATGTAACCGACTTTACAACAATTTTTTAGATATATCCGTTGTATATAAATGTTGTTGCTATCTTTTTATATCACGTGTGATACTTTTATTAGGATAGTCTTGTGAATATTTGTGGGTTATTCTCCCGGCGCCGGGCTTGCAATACCTCTTACGCGCCTGAGCTAATTTTGAGGTTGCTCAACCTTTATTATACGGGATAATATTTTTGTGGAGCATGGCTCCTTGCATGCATGTTTTCACAATTAATATAACTTTGCAAAGTAAAGATAATTTAAAATTTAAAACTTGTGAGGGTAGCTAATCCCCACTTTTTCATTGAAATTCAAAATATTACAAGATGCGAATAAATACAGATATTGCCCTTCGGAGCATCATGTGCCGGGCGAATTCTTACATTTCATGTATATAACATTTTTTGAGATTACAAATGTTCCACGTCCTCGGCATGTCATTTCCTTTGCGGTCTTTGAGTTTGTAAGCTCCCTTTCCAAGCGACTCTTTAACTTCGTATGGTCCTTCCCATTTGGGTCCAAGTTTACCTCCGTCCTGAGCATGACTTGCTTCATTGCTGCGGTAGACCATATCACCCGGCTTGAAACTTGTTCCGCGGACTCTTGAGTTGTAATATTTTTCCATCTTTTTCTTGCTTTTTGCTTCTTGTATTGCTGCTTGCTCCCTCTTTTCTTCTATGAGGTCCAAATTGATTCCCAGAGCTTCGTTGTTTTTGGCTTGATCTATCTCTGCGGTGCGAAGTGAGTGGTTGGCATGCCTAATTTCCGCCGTATGACCGCTTCCGTGCCATATGTTAACTAGAATGGTGTTTTCCCCGTTACTTGAACTATCATTGTACGTGACCATAGGACTGCGGAAGTTCTTCCCACCAATTTTTACTTCTTTCCTCAAGCCGAAGCTTATATTCCTTCCCCTAAGCTTCTATTTTGCTCATTTCAACTAGACCATTGCTTTGCGGGTGTATCACAGAGTCAAGCATAGGCGGATGCATAGTTTCTCACACCAATCTTTGAATGGGTTTGTCACGGAATTGCTTTCCAATGTCCTATATGATTTTCTTCCCTTGTAGTCCAATGCCTACAGACAATGTTTTATCCCATACGAACTTCTTCACTTGATTGCCGTGAGGTTCACAGCCTTTGCTCGATCCATTGGTGAAATTAATCGATGCAACAATTTAAGAATTTGCTTTACCTGGTCCTTCCGGAAAGGTCCGCTATGTCTATCCCCCATTTATAAAATGGCCATTGGGAGTGATGGGTCAATTCTGCTGCGGATTTCTTAGGACGGGCGGGCACTGACAGTCATTGCACTCCAGATAATAAATATTCACTATGCATCCATATGCATTGTCCTGCCAGTAATAACCCGGTTTGGATTGCTTTGGTCGACCCACCGAATCTAGGGCCGGAATGCATGCTGCATGACCCCTCAATGTATCTCCTTAGACATAGTTTTCTTGAGTGGTCAACGCACCGAGCCATGACCTAAAAAGACTTTTTATACAGGTTCCAAGATCATGGCGTACCCTGCCGCTTTTCGACGTACCGCCCTAAGCCTTCTTTTTAATCCTCGGAAGGATCTCTTTGACAGGTACTCACTATTGGTGTCATCCAGGAGTTACCTTCTCTTTGTACCACGCAAGGATTTCGTTTTTCGTAAATTGACTTTTCCTTTAAATCTTTCACGAGCTCTTGTTATTAAGAGCGCGAAGCTTGTGATGCAATCTTGCACAGGGCATCTGCGTTCTGTTTTTCACTTCGTGGATTTTGTTTAGGAAAATTCCTTAAAGCTTTTTGTAAGTGTTTTTACTTTGTTCAGGTATTGGACCATGCCTGACTCTTTGGCGGTGTAAAAACCGTTAACTTGATTGGCCACCAGTCTTGAGTCAACATTTGCTTGTAAGTTCTTTACACCCATTTGCTCTGCGATCCGGAGACCGGCTATTAGTGCTTCATACTCGGCTTCGTTGTTGGTGGCCTCGAACCTAAATCTCATGGCGTATGTAATCTGCCCCTTCCGGGTTTGTCCAGTATCAGACCTGCCCCGACCGTCGACGCAGGACGAGCCCGTCTGTGAACAATGTCCACGCTCCGGTAGTGCTTCCATGTTTCAGCATAAGTTCCGGTCCGGATACTCGTCTTCCGGTCGTTCCCCCCCCCCCCAAAACAATGAAATCCGCCAATATTTGGACCTTTGATTGCGTCCTTGGTCTTATTGATGTCATATCCTTCTAATCGAACTTCCACTTTAGCATTTCTTCCAGATATTTCCCGGAGCTTGACAACAATGCTTAATCGGTTGACTTGTTATTACAAGAGAGGAAAAAACCGTGTGTGCCTGGAAGTATCTTTTCAATCGTTTACTTGCGCTGAGCAAGGCTAACACCAACTTTTCCATAGGGGTATAGTTGACTTCCGGGCCACGTAGAGTGCGGCTTACAAAATATACTGGTATTTGCCTGCCTTCTCTATCCGTCATCAAGACCGCGCTGATAGCTTCTTTTGCTGCAGCTAAGTATATGATTAATTCCTCACGTTCCCTTGGGGCGGTGAGTGTTGGGAGTTCTGCAATGAGTTTCTTCATTTGCTTGAAGGCTTCTTCGGCTTCCGGAGTCCATTGAAAATCGCTCTTTTTTGTGCAATTTTTCAAGGTTTTGAAAAAAGGTAACGACTTTTCTGCTGATTTTGACAAGAATCTGTTTAAACTTGCTAATTTTCCATTTAGTTTCTGCACGTCCTTGATGCATCTCGGAGATGGCAAGCTGAGGACCGCGTCTGCTTTATCTTGGACCAAGCTTTCACCCGTTGGTCTAACTTGTAGCCTAAAAACATTCCTTCCTGCATTCCCGAAAGTGCACTATCTTGGGGGTTTCAACTCATGTTTATCTGTCGAAGGGTTTTGATGTCTCGGTATGTCCCGGATGATCTCTCTTTCCGTGCTGCTCTTTATAACCATGTCGTCGACATATACCCTCCAGATTGTGTCCATTTGCCCTTTGGAATGCTAAAACCACTAATCGTTGAAATGTGGAGTCGCATTTTTAGACCGAACGGCATCTTAGAATAGCAAAATATCCCTTGGCTTGTTATGAAACTCCGTTTTTTTTCTTCGACTTTCTTTTGGCCATCTTAATCTGATGATACCCCCTTGTATGCATCCAAGAAACAGTTGAAAGAGTACCCACCAGAGGACTCCCACCTCCAGTCAATTTCCGGTAATGGGTAGCAAACCTTGGGACATGTCATTGTTACGATCTTTGAAGTCTAAGCACATTCGCCAAGTTCCGTCCATGCATTTAACCATTACCGGATAGCTAGCCAGCTGTGATAATGGACCCCTTCATATTCCAGCGTCCCACTAATTTTCTACCTTCCTCTTGGATTGCCTTATTTCTTTCCGGTGCCTGCCCTCTTTTCTTTTGCCTGACTGGTGAATATCCTTCCCGGATATTCAAGCGGTGTTCCGCGATGCTACGTGGGACGCCCGTCATATCAGCTGGCTTCCAGGCAAAAATATCCAAGTTTTGTTTTAGCAAGACACATAATTCTTTTCGCCCATTTTTCGTTAAGTGGAACCTATGGCCACTGTCTGTTCCGGGGTATATCCGTGATGGATTTGCTACATTTATCTTCACTTCCGGTAATTGGCTAACTACAGGAGTCTGGGTTGCTAGGTCCGGAATCATAGTCACATTCCATAGGGATGACCCTACTGCCTAGTAATTTTTTATGTTACCGTGCCCGTGCCCTCAACGGGAAACTTCCAACATTCCATGACCGTTGTATGTACAGCTCGGAATATTTCCTTATGAAAAGTAAAACGGCATTTTGAACAACTTTCTAGTTTTAACGGAAGGCCGGTTCGGACAAGAAAGGGCCCGAAACGTCACTCGAAAACTGCATCAGCAACTAATAATAAAAATAGTGCATAATTTATTTTAAACGATTTCTAAACTTCCGATGGCCATAAAAACTTCGTTTTTGAGAGTTACGGGTCGAATTTTATATCAAAACGACCGTCTCAACAAGTACTAACATATTTTTAAGCCTAACTTTTATAAAAATATTTTTACAACATCCTTAAACCACATTCTAATTTTCTGCACTAAATATATTTTTCGACACACCTCAAAATTTCAACCAAATTCCTCAAAATTCTCAATCACTACGCCAATCCTACTCCCCATCATCTAAGATATTATATCAACACTTTTCAAATGATCACAACTTATATACACACATATCTTATGGATTCCAAAACAACGAAAACTAAATTATACTAATGGGCAAATAAAAATAGCATTAAAAAAATGCTTCAAGAATGCCAACAACACAAATAGAAAGTAAAACGGTGACATGAAAAGCCAACGAAAAGATTGCAAAAATCCACAATATTATTCAATATGATTTCAAGAAGTTATCCAAGATGTTTCTTGTGAATAAGTGCACCCGGTCGAAAAGCGATTCGGATATCTATATGGATAGCTTAAAAGAAGTTAAATAAGGGAAGTAACGCACACGAGTAGTAAAACGACAATTGTAAAAAAAATCTCATCGGATAAAACACTTATGTAATCCCAAACAATCGTACCGCGAAGGTACGCATAACCGATAAAAAGTAAGTCAGGTAAAATAGTCGGTTCGAATCGAACGGGTATATGTAATCGGTCATTACATACCTATATTAGATAAAACTAACGCTAAAAAAATGAGCAGGAGAAGTCGGCAACATACGCGCACGGATACGGTGTGAAAATAAGTGTGTAAGGTTACTACATATATAAAATTTATGCAACATACGAATGAACGCAATGCATTAAAATGAATATGATAATTTTAATAATGATTTATTTAAACATGTAAATGAATGCAAAGAAAACTTTAACATAAAGTTTAACGATCGATGTATATTTCGATATGAATCATAGTATTTATTTAATAAATACTTAGCAATAATGCACCCGCAGTATATAATGCTAGAAACGTAATTGCAAGAACGACTTGGCCGGCATCTCGAGGAGTTTGCGCGCTAAAATTTGAAAATAAAGTTATAGTTTAGGTTTTGAAAACGACCTAGTTCTCTATAACTTATGGCTCTTGATACCAATCTTTAACACCCCTAAATTTACTCGCAGCAGAACCAATATTTGGGTGTTAAATTCATAGCAACATAGTCACAAGAATATAAAGAACGACTCAAAAAAAGACGTTGTAATATCAACATGCGTCATATTACTAATTTAAGTTCAACAAGATGTCCCATGAATGTTACCCAAAAGAAACATAAAAAGTTATCCATTACAATCAAACTTGTTTTTGAGCAAAGGAGTCAATTTTTAATATTTGATAAACAAAATCTAGCGCAAATCCTCCTTTTTATTTCCTCCAAGCCTCCGGACTTCAATTACCTGAGATAGACATGTTAAAAAGTCAACACAAAGTTGAGTGAATTCATAGGTTTTATAAGTGATAAAGAGTTAAACACGAGCATTATAATATTCATAAGCATCATATAGACTTGTGGGCCAGACAAGCTATTAACCAACAGTTGCATTGAGCTTGTGCCACAAATCCCATCGACGAAATACCATATACAAATAATAATAATGATAATTCAATGAATGCCCCCAGGTTAGGTATTTCGTCATATACCTACTACAAATCTTCATACAATATGTCCGTACATTGGGAGTTCTCACTAATCGGATCCAAACCCCAAAAACCGGACCGAGTTGTTAAGCCCATAACGCTATTAATTGTATGAGCGGCTACCCATCACAGGTAGTTAACGACTCACGATTGGGGTCTTATGACGAAAGCTACTCAAGCAACAAGATCCTCACATACGGGTCCAAGCATGTAAGAAAAACCTACTTGTGTTCATTTTATAAAACTAGCATGCATCTCCCTTGCGGGGTTTAAGAAAAATATTTGAAAAGCGAGGCTATGAACTCACCGAGAGTAGAAGAAATGTCGATCAAGAAATCACGAGGAAAGGGACGCCGAAAACAAATGCGACCTATTGAAAATAATAATATATTATTAATATTTCAATTTTAATAAATATGAAACTTATTGTAATTATATTATATGCATGAAATTTGTAAATTAAGAATCCATGTGATCTTCTTCACTTATTGTCTCTATTGGTTGCTTATTTTCTAAAAATTTCACCAATTTACTAGCAACTAGTTACCACTTAACGACCTGCCAAACAACCTCAACACTTGCTTATACTCCATATCCAGGTTCCTATGTATGTTGACTTACTACTATGTTTGCCCCAAAGCTCCTAAGTAAATTTTACCTTTCATTAACTCTAGCTTAGCGTAACTAACACAAAACAGGGCCTTCTGGAAGTTATCAAAAGTTAGGCATCAGCAGGCACCCTAAAAAAATTTATAAAAATCTAAAAAAATACAGAAGGTCACACACATCATGTACAATCTCCAGGTTGAATTTCGTCCAAAAATATTCAGTTTTGACACGCCTGCTCACAGTATTTTTACAAACGAAATTCTGGACAGCCTACACAGTTTTAGCACTTAATCTTGTACAAAGGTTTTGACTAACTTTTACACCTTAAAAATCGACGAGGCTTAGTTCGTTGGAAAGTAGACTCGAAGTAGATAACTTTAGGGTCCTGAAAACCTTGAAAATATTTTGACACGACCAAATTATAGCATCGCAAAATTGACCCAAATTCGGATATAAAAACTATCATTTTCTGAAATTTGCCGAAACTATTATCTAACTAAAATCGGCCATAACTTTTTCGTTTTTAAGAGTTAGAAGCTCTAATTTATACCAAGACGATCATTGGAACGACCTCTACAATTCTAAATACTAAAATATCAGTTTACAACACACTAAATCTGCTGATTTTATGCCTAAACTTTCTGCCCTAATTAAGGGTTATAAAACTCATTCAAACCCTCAATGTTTTGCACCAATTTCACATCCAACACTCCAATACTAACCTATTGAATCATCCTCAATCATCAACAACCTCAAACATCATATGCATTATATTCTATGGATTCCCAATTCACAAAAATCAACATGCATGTATATAATTTTTATGTAACTATAAAAATTAAATAGAAAGGAAGTATAAATACTCACAATAGACTCAAGATAGAGGATGGATCAAAAGCTATAAACCCTTGGGGGTTTATGAACTTGGCCGAACCACAAGGAGAGCAAGAAAAAACCCAAAACTTGATTTTTATTCACCCAAAACTTATACACAACTTCCTTGATCAAACCTTGCTACTATTTAACACCTTAATTTAACTAAATCCCTAAAACACAATTTTTGAAGAAAAATTGGTGATTTATAAATTCTTCTTGCATGTGTGATTTTTTTGTAGGAGAAGATTAAAGGTATTTTTAGGAGTAATTTGGTATATAAATAAAAGGTTTTGGTGGAGGATCGAAGATCAATTATGGTGGTTTTGTGGTGCTTTGCTCGACAGAGAAAAAAGAAGAGCAATGGATAGAAAAATTTAGTCGTTGTAAATTATAGTGTGTGTGTGTGTGTGTGTGTGTGTGTGTGTGAATGTTCCGATTTATATAAAAAAAAAAGAGGGTGTTGGGTTCGGTTTATAGAATTAAGGGGGTGTTGGGTTTGGGCTTGGATTTATAAAAAATGGAAGGAAAGGGTTATAAAGATTTTAAATGTGGGCTTGGTGTAAAAAATGGTATATTATTTAGGCTTGATGCTACCGAAAATACAAAGAAAAGGGGAAAGGGCTTCGGCCCAATTTTTTTTATTAAAAGTTTTATATCTTTTAAATCTCGACCCTAAAATTAACTAGACTCGCTAATTTTTATAAAAACATAAATTTTTAAATTTGGTTCGGCTTGACACGAACGAAATATATTTAAATAATAAATAAATGAAAAATATATTAAATAAAAAAACTTAAAAATTTTCACAATTAAAAAATACGGGATCCGTTGATTTCTCGATCAGTAACAATTAAAAATAAAATATAAAGTTCGCGAAAGAATTTAAATGATGATTTTAAATGAAAACCGACTAAATTAGATAAATGAATTATTTAGAATTTAGGGAAATATTATAAATTTGGAAAAAGTAGTGACCTTAAATACGGGGTTTTACAACTACCTAAGGTGAGTTTGGTGAATGCAAGCCTTAAAAAGCTTAAATTCCACCTCACCCAGTTTGACTTAGTGGTGAGAAAGAGGACAACACCTAGTGCTCTTGAAGAAGGTGAATGGGGGTTTGAACATACTAAAACTGTTTTTAACAATGAAATTATTCCATTTCTAAAATCTTTAAAAGACATCTTCAATGTGTTTGATAAAGATCTTCTAAATGAAATAACAGAAGTACAAACAGTTTTTGACCAAATGGACGCGGCTGTTCAACAGTCTTCAGTTGATAAACAATGTTTGGAAATTGCTAAGAAAGAAATTCTTTTGGAAAATGATCGACTCTTACAAAAAATCATGACTCAAGATGTAATGTTAACTGTGATGAATTCTATGTCTTTGAATAATAATTTTGTGAATATGAAAATGCAAAAGTGTGATTTGTGTGAAAAGTGTTTGAATCTTGATGCTGAGCTTTCCAAATCAAAATAAGCTTATAATGATTTTTTGAAGAATTATTCACAACTTGAAAAACATTGTATTTCTCTCGAAGCATCAATGCAATTACAACAAGAAGTTTTTTAAAACGATGAATCTTGCGTTAATCAAAATGTTGTTGAAATTCAAAAATATTTTGAAATCAATGATTTGAAAGCTCGGCTACAAGATAAAGACACGACCATTTGTAAGTTGAAGGATACCATCAAATCTTTGAGTAAGAATACCAAGGAAGAGAACGTTAATCCTAATAAATGTGATCTTGAGCCAATAAATAAGGAACTGGAAAATAGTGTGGCAAAATTGCTTTTTGAGAATGAACTTCTTTGTAATGAAATTAATCATGTGAAATAGGTGTTCGTCATAAAGAACAATGTGACTCTTTAATTAATAAACTGAATTTAAAATCTGTGGAAAATAAGGATTTAAAAGCTCAAATTCAAGACAAGGTTTATGTGATAACATCATTGAAAAACGATTTAGGAAAATTAAAAGGGAAAGAAATTATTGAAAATGTTGTACACACACCTTCTGCCACCACTATTGCTACAGGCATGTTCAAGCTTGATTTAGAACCGTTGCCTCCTAGGTTATTGCAAAATAGGGAAGTTCACCTAACCTATCTTAGGAACACTCAAGAACAAGCTAATATTCTTTGGGAAATAATCAAACAAGCTAAGGCGAAACAACCTTTAGATAGCGAGTTAGACCTTGCCTATAAGTACGCCACAAGATTTCAGGAGTTTCTTGTATATGTTCAAGATACGTGCCCTAATGCGATAACACCTAGTGCTAAGAAGGTTACTATCAAACCCATAAACAATGTCAAGAAAGTTAGGTTTGTTGAACCTCTTACATCCTCAAGCAAGATTCAACAGGTAGAGTCTTCTAATACATCAAATTCTAACACACCTGTGTTGTCTTCTACAGGAGTGAAGTGTTCTACTAGTAATTGCGGATCAAAGCCTTCAGGCAATAAAAAGAATGATAGGATCTCGCAAACACCAAGTAGGAACAAGAAGAATAAAGTAGAAGCACAACCTAGGAAAGTGAATAAAGTGAATCGTGTTGTTAAACCTATTTGTGATGTTGATGTTAAGCATTCACTGTCAAATGCAAATTCTAAAATTCTCTGTGCTACTTGTAACAAATCTATGTTTGATGGTGTTCATGATAAATTTCTTCTTGATCTTGTGCAAAATTGGAATAAACGTACTAAATCTGCTAAGAAACATAAAAAACAAAATATTTGGAAACCTACAGGTCATGTATTCACTAAAGTAGGATTTAAGTGGAAACCAACAGGCAGAACTTTCAATATAGTTGGTAACTCGTTCCTTTTAACTAGGTTCACCTCAACTAACGTAAGTGCCTCCTAAGAAAACCACTTCCCACACAGATGAAATACAAAAACCAGAGATAAAAGTGTATAGCAGAAAACCCAAAAATGTTAGAAACATAGGTTCGAGTAAAATTGCTAAGATTAGAGAATCTAAGAATGCTAACGAATCGGAACCCAATCAAATTCGGGGATCCACTGCAATAGATATTCCATTGTCTTCTTCTCTTATCATGACAGGTTGTCTAGATTGTACTCTAGTAACGACCAGATTGCAAAGATTATATGGTATGGTGACTATCAGCTGGGAAACGTTATTATCTCAAGGGTATACTAGGTTGTGGGACTTGGACATAATTTGTTTTATGTTGTCCAATTTTGTGATGCGGATCATGAAGTTACATTTCGGAGAAACACTGCGTTATTCGTAATTTAGAAGCTGTTGATCTACTTTCAGGGTCCTGAGACACAAACTTGTATACAATTTCACTTGATGACATGCATAAATCATCTCTGATCTGTCTTATATCCAAAGCGTCAAAGACTAAGAGCTGGTTATGGCACCATAGATTATCTCATCTCAACCTCAGTACTTTGAACATGCTAGCTAAAGATGGTCTTGTACGAGGAATTCCTAGGCTTAAATTTTAGAAAGATCATTTGTGTTCAGCATGTGTATTAGGGAAAAGCAAAAAATCCTCTCATCAACCCAAAGCTGAAGACACTAACCAAAAGAAACTATATCTTTTGCATATGGATTTGTGTGGCCCGATGCGTATGGCTAGTATTAACGGGAAAAGGTATATCTTAGTGATAGTAGACGATTACTCAAGATTTACCTGGTCAAATTTTTGAAGACAAAAGATGAAGCTCATGTGGCCATCATCAAATGTATTAAAAACATTCAAGTTGGTTTGAAAGCCACAGTCCGGAATGTTCAAACAGATAATGGAACCGACTTTGTCAATCAGACACTTCGTGAATGGTATGAAATTGTTGGCATCACGCATCAAACTTTTGTAGCTTGCACTCCTCAACATAACGGTGTTGTCGAAAGGCGAAATCAGACTCTTGTAGAAGCTGCTCGAACTATGCTGATATTTTCTAAGGCTTTATTATTTCTCTGGGCTGAAGCTATCAATACTGCTTATTACACCCAAAACCATTCTTTGATACGCCTCCTATACAACAAAACTCCATACGAGCTTATGCAAGACAAGAAGCCGGACTTATCATTCTTTTATGTATTTGGTTCACTTTGCTATCCTACCAATGACCATGAAGATCTGGGTAAATTTGATGCAAAAGCAGAAATTAGGATTTTCGTTGGTTACGCGCCTGCAAAGAAAGCGTTAAGAATCTACAACAGAAGGACCAGGTTAATTACTAAAATAATTCATGTAACGTTCGATGAGCTAACAGCTATAGCTTCTGAACAATTCAGTTCAAGACTCGGGCTTCATTATAAGACTCCTGCTACATCCAGTACAGGACTCAGTTTAAATCTTGTTTCTCAACAACCTTGTATTCCACCAAACAGAGATGATTGGGATCGTTTGTTTCAACCAATGTTCGATGAATACTTTAATCCTCCAACAATTGTTGTCTCTCCAGTTCAAGAAGCTGCTGCTTCAGAGCTGAAGTTTTAGTTGATTCTCTTGTGTCAACTTCCATTGATCAGGATGCTCCATCAACAAGTATTCCTTCATCATAAGAACATGAACAATCTCTAATCATTTCTAAAGGTTTTGAAGAATCACCAAAAACACCAACATTTCATGATGATCCACTTAATGAATCTCCTCTTAAAGACTCAACTTCTCAAGGATCATCATCTAATGTGAGATAACTCCACACTCCATTTGAACACCTTAGAAGATAGACTAAGGATCATCATATAGCAAACATGATCGGTAATCCTTCTCGCACTGTATCTACAAGAAAGCAACTAAAAACTGATGCCATATGGTGTTATTTTGATGCCTTCCTTAGTTCAGTAGAACCCAAGACCTTAAAAAATACGGGGTCCGTTGATTTCTCGATCGGTAACAATTAAAAATAAAATACAAAGTTCGCGAAAGAATTTAAATGATGATTTTAAATGAAAACCGACTAAATTAGATAAATGAATTATTTAGAATTTAGGGAAATATTATAAATTCAGAAAAAGTAGTGACCTTAAATACGGGGTTTTACAACTACCTAAGGTGAGTTTGGTGAATGCAACCCTTAAAAAGCTTAAATTCTACCTCACCCAGTTTGACTCAGTGGTGAGAAAGAGGACAACACCTAGTGCTCTTGAAGAAGGTGAATTAGGGTTTGAACATATTAAACTATTTTTTACAATGAAATTATTCCATTTCTAAAATCATTAAAAGACATCTTCAATGTGTTTGATAAAGATCTTCTAAATGAAACAACAGAAGTACAAACAATTTTTGACCAAATGGATGTGGCCGTTCAACAGTCTTTAGTTGATAAACAATGTTTGGAAATTGCTAAGAAATAAATTCTTTTGGAAAATGATCGACTCTTACAAAAAATCATGACTCAAGATGTAATGTTAACTGTGATGAATTCTATGTCTTTAAATAATAATTTTGTGAATATGAAAATGCAAAAGTGTGATTTGTGTGAAAAGTGTTTGAATCTTGATGCTGAGCTTTCCAAATCAAAACAAGCTTATAATGATTTTTTGAAAAATTATTCACAACTTGAAAAACATTGTATTTCTCTTGAAGCATCAATGCAATTACAACAAGAAGTTTTTCAAAACGATGAATCTTGCGTTAATCAAAATGTTGTTGAAATTCAAAAATATTTTGAAATCAATGATTTGTAAGCTTGGCTACAAGATAAAGACACGACCATTTGTAAGTTGAAGGATACCATCAAATCTTTGAGTAAGAATACAAAGGAAGAGAACGATAATCCTAATAAATGTGATCTTGAGCCCATAAATAAGAAACTGGAAAATAGTGTGGCAAAATTTCTTTCTGAGAATGAACGTCTTTGTAATGAAATTAATCATGTGAAATAGGTTTTTAAAGATTAGTTTGACTCGATCAAATAGATACGTGTTCGTCATAAAGAACAATGTGACTCTTGAATTAACAAACTGAACTTAAAATCTGTAGAAAATAAGGATTTAAAAGCTCAAATTCAAGACAAGGTTTTTGTAATAACATCATTGAAAAACGATTTATGATTAAAAGGGAAAGAAATTGTTGAAAATGTTGTACACACACCTTCTGCCTCCACTATTGCTCTAGGCATGTTCAAGCTTGATTTAGAACCGTTGCCTCCTAGGTTATTGCAAAATAGGGAAGTTTACCTAACCTATCTTAGGAACACTCAAGAACAAGCTAATATTCTTCGCGAAATAATCAAACAAGCTAAGGTGAAACAACCTTTAGATAGCGAGTTAGACCTTGCCTGTAAGTATGGCACAAGAATTCAGGAGTTTCTTGTATATGTTCAAGATATGTGCCCTAATGTGATAACACCTAGTGCTAAGAAGGTTGCTATCAAACCCATGAATAATGTCAAGAAAGTTAGGTTTGCTAAACCTCTCACATCCTCAAGCAAGATTCAACAGGTAGAGTCTTTTAATACATCAGATTCTAACACATCTGTGTTATCTTCTACAGGAGTGAAGTGTTCTACTAGTAATTGCAGATCAAAGCCTTTAGGCAGTAAAAAGAATGATAGGATCTCGCAAACACCAAGTAAGAACAAGAAGAATAAAGTAGAAGCACAACCTAGGAAAGTGAATCGTGTTGTTAAACATGTTTGTGATGTTGATGTTAAGCATTCACTATCAAATGCGAATTCTTAAATTCTCTGTGCTACTTGTAACAAATCTATGTTTGATGGTGTTCATGATAAATGTCTTCTTGATCTTGTGCAAAATGGGAATAAACGTACAAAATCTGCTAAGAAACATAAAAAACAAAATATTTGGAAACCTATGGGTCATGTATTCACTAAAGTAGGATTTAAGTGGAAACCAACAGGCAGAACTTTCAATATAGTTGCCAACTCGTGCCCTTTAACTAGGTTCACCTCAACTAACGTAGTGCCTCCTAAGAAAACCACTTCCCACTCAGATGAAATACAAAAACCAAAGATAAAAGTCTATAGCATGAAACCCAAAAATATTAGAAACATAGGTTCGAGTAAAATAGCTAAGATTGGAGAATCTAAGAATGCTAACCACTCTGAACCCAATCAAATTTGGGGATCCACTGCAATAGATATTCGATCGTCTTCATCTTTTATCATGACAGGTTGTCCAAATTTTACTCTGGTATCTGGACTCCGGATGCTCGAAACACATGACAGGGAATTACTATCAGCTCATGAACTTTGTCAGTAAATTTCTAGGTACTGTTAGATTCAGGAATAACCAGATTGCAAGGATTATAGGGTATGGTGACTATCAGCTGGGAAACGTTATTATCTCAAGGGTATACTACGTTGTGGGACTTGGACATAATTTGTTTTCTGCTCTCCAATTTTGTAATGCGGATCTTGAAGTTGCATTTTGGAAAAACACTGCTTTATTCGTAATTTAAAAGGTGTTGATCTACTTTCAGGGTCCCGAGACATAAACTTGTACACAATTTTACTTGATGACATGCTTAAATCATCTCCGATCTGTCTTCTATCCAAAGCGTCAAAGACTAAGAGCTGGTTATGGCACCGTCGATTATCTCATCTCAACTTCGGTACTTTGAACAAGCTAGCTAAAGATGGTCTTGTACGAGGAATTCCTAGGCTTAAATTTTAGAAAGATCATTTGTGTTCAGCATGTGCATTAGGGAAAAGCAAAAAATCCTCTCATCAACCCAAAGTTGAAGACACTAACCAAGAAAAACTATATCTTTTGCATATGGATTTGTGTGGCCTGATGCGTGTGGCTAGTATTAACGGGAAAAGGTATATCTTAGTGATAGTCGACGATTACTCAAGATTTACCTGGTCAGATTTTTGAAGACAAAAGATGAAGCTCCTGCGGCCATCATCAAATGTATTAAAAACATTCAAGTTCGTTTGAAAGCCACAGTCCGGAATGTTCGAACAGATAATGGAACCGAATTTGTCAATCAGACACTTCGTGAATGGTATGAAAATGTTGGCATCACGCATCAAACTTCTGTAGCTCGCACTCCTCAGCAGAACGGTGTTGTCGAAAGGCGAAATCGGACTCTTGTAGAAGCTGCTCGAACTATGCTGATATTTTCTAAAGCTCCATTATTTCTCTGGGCCGAAGCTATCAATACTGCTTGTTACACCCAAAACCGTTCTTTGATACGCCTCCGATACAACAAAACTCCATACGAGCTTATGCAAGACAAGAAACCGGACTTATCATTCTTTCATGTCTTTGGTTCACTTTGTTATCCTACCAATGACCATGAGGATCTGGGTAAATTTGATGCAAAAGTAGACATTGGGATTTTCGTTGGTTACGCGCCTGCAAAGAAAGCGTTCAGAATCTACAACAGAAGGACCCGGATAATTACTGAAACAATTCATGTAACGTTCGATGAGCTAACAGCAATGGCTTCTGAACAATTCAGTTCAGGACCCGGGCTTCAAGGAATGACTCCTGCTACATCCAGTACAGGACTCGGTTCAAACCCTGTTTCTCAACAACCTTGCATGCCACCAATAAGAGATGATTGGGATCGGTTGTTTCAACCAATGTTCGATGAATACTTTAACCCTCCACCAATTGCTGTTTCTCCAGTTCAAGAAGCTGCTGCTCCAAGAGCTGAAGTATTAGCTGATTCTCCTGTGTCAACTTCCATTGATCAGGATGCTCCTTCAACAAGTATTCCTTCATCACAAGAACATGAACAGTCTCTAATCATTTCTCAAGGTTTTGAAGACTCACCAAAAACACCAACATTTCATGATGATCCACTTAATGAATCTCCTCAGGAAGACTCAACTTCTCAAGGATCATCATCTAATATGAGACAACTCCACACTCCATTCGAACACCTTGGTAGATGGACTAAGGATCATCCTATAGCAAACGTGATCGGTGATCCTTCTCGCTCTGTATCTACAAGGAAGCAACTTGAAACTGATGCCATGTGGTGTTATTTTGATGCCTTCCTTACTTCAGTAGAACCCAAGAACTTCAAACAAGCAATGACCGAACGGTCATGGATCGATGCAATGACCAAACCGTTATGGATCGATGCAATGCAAGAAGAAATTCATGAATTTGAAAGACTTAAAGTTAAGGAATTGGTGTCGTGTCCAGATAACGTGTTCTTGATCAAACTCAAAGAGATTTATAAGGTCAAAACAGATGAATCTGGTGGGGTACTAAAGAATAAGGCTCGACTAGTTGCTCAGGGATTCAGACAAGAAGAGGGTATCGATTTCGAGGAATCATTTGCACCGGTTGCTAGAATAGAGGCCATTCGTATCTTCATAGCAAATGCCGCTCACAGGAATATGACAATCTACCAAATGGACTTCAACACATCTTTCTTGAATGGCGAGCTCAAATAAGAGGTCTATGTTTCTCAACCAGAAGGATTTGTTGATCAGGACAACCCATCGCATGTGTACAAGCTCAAAAAGGCTCTTTACGATCTAAAACAAGCACCACGTGCATGGTATGATATGTTGTCAAGCTTCCTCATCTCTCAACAATTCTCCAAAGGTGTAGTTGATCCAACACTCTTCACACGGCATGCTAGAAATGACATATTACTGGTACAAATTTATGTTGACGATATAATATTTGCATCAACTAATATTGCCATGTGTAATGAGTTTTCTAATTAGATGACCAATAAGTTCAAGATGTCGATAATGGGGCAAATGTCATTCTTTTTAGGATTACAAATATCTGAAAGTCCCAGAGGCATCTTTATAAACCAATCTAAATATGCTTCTGAAATTGTTAAAAAATATGGTTTGCATTCTACTGATTCTGTCGACACACCCATGATTGAAAACAAGAAACTGGATGAAGATCTACAGGGGAAACCAGTTGATGCTACACTTTACCGTGGCATGATTGGATCCTTAATGTATCTTACATCTAGTAGACCTGACCTTAACTATGTTGTCTGCTTATGTGCCCGGTATCAGGCTAAGCCTACCAAAAAGCACTTACAAGTGGTGAAACGGATCTTTCGATACCTTAACAGAACCATTCACATGGGTCTATGGTACTCGAAGGATACCGATATGTCACTCACATCTTATGCAGATGTCGATCACGCGGGGTGTCAGGACACTAGACGTAGTACATCAGGCAGCGCTCAGTTCTTAGGTGATAAACTTGTTAGCTGGTCGTCCAAGAAGCAAAAGTGCACTGCCATATCGAGTACAGAGGCTGAATATATTGCCTTATCTGGGTGTTGGTCACAAATCCTTTAGATGCGTTCACAACTAACAGATTATGGCTTTCAGTTCAATAAGATCCCTCTGTACTGCGACAACAAGTGTGCGATTGCTTTATGCTGCAACAATGTTCAACATTCAAGAGCTAAGCACATCGATATTCGCTACCATTTCATAAAAAAGCAAGTGGAGAATGGAATCGTGGAGCTATACTTTGTCCAGACTGAATACCAACTGGACGACATCTTTACTAAACCGTTGCCTCGAGAGAGATTTAACTTCTTGATCGATAAGCTTGGTATGAGAAGCATGTCTCCAGAAACGTTGAAACGTCTGGCAGAGGAAACGGACGAGTGATGGTGGTAACTCATATCATGTATATATGTACATATGAAAACATAAAAAATCCAAAAAGATTTTCCTTTTATAAAATTTTACAAAAAACAAAAGAAAAAATTAAAAAATCAAAAAATATAAAAATAGGTATCTCTGGTATGTCTTTTGAAAATCGATAACATTTACGGCCTTATAAATGTCATTTAATAATGATACGAGGCTGTAAATGAAGTTCGAGCAAAAGTTTCAAAAAGCTTTCAAAACATGCCAAAATGGCTTGCTATTATTTCCGATAGTAACCCGGTCATCATCTTCAAGGCAAGTATGTCGTCAAAAAGACAACTTGACCTCTCAACGGGAATGAATTACTTTATATTCATTCTAAGGCTTGTGTTTACTTTGCATCACAACCCGTGCTTCCTATATTCCATAAATGTACGTGTCAGTGCATTTATTTGTCAAAATAAGAGAAATCTTATTTTTATTGGTAAAAAGTTGTCTTCACAATGAATCAGTGTTTTCAGTAATCACAAAAAGATTTTTCAAAGACAATTCGACCACTCAAACAATGACAACAACTCTTTAAATAGAAAACGGGTCATTATTTGAGGGGGAGAAATCGTCATCAAATAATCTTTTAAAACGGTCTTTCAAAATAAGTCACGGAATTAACGGATAAAGTTTTTAATAATGACGGATCATAATTTAAGGGGAGTTAATGGATTTTAACTACACAAGCTTTAGATGTCATGTGTTTAAAACTTTATGGACTTATTTGCAATTTAAGACTTAGTTGATTCTCACGGAATAGATTTAAGCTTATCAATTCTTCGAACACGATCTCGAGTATATGTGCGTACTAGGTTTTGCTGATTCTGAGGTATCGAAACCAGCAAGGGGGAAGGAATAGATATACAAGAAAGATAATGAGTACACGTGATAGAATTCATACCCTATTCTCATTTTAGGTCATTCCGGGAAGACAAATGTCATAACCGCAGAGAAAATCAGTGTTTAACTTGTTACTTTCGGGTGCACTATTTCAACTACATGGGGGTAGAGATATCTTGTGATTTCAAGTATGCATCATTTAAGATACTAGGGGGAAGTGTTGTAAGAAGATTTGTTCTAAGCAAGAGAAGATTGGTTACTGATTTAATAAATGCTTCCTCAAACGGTTAATCACTAAGCTTATTTGTTAAAAGGAGTAGAAACATTTGATAAAAGAGGTACACATAGGTTTGATAAGTATGATGATTCCCTAAGCTAGTCAGTATTCTGCAGAAAAAAATGAGTACATTTGGGACTTAGTTAACTTAGGTGTTATCATTTCGACTACTTAGAGGGAATAATTGTGACATCCGGGACTTAGTTGACTTTGGTGTTTCAATTTATATCATCACTATCATGTAAGGAGAAATACGGACAACCAGGACTTAATTGACTTTGGTGTTACGGTTTCGGATTGATTGTGTTCTTCGGATATTTGGGCTTTTTACATCAAGACTGCTTGAGGCGGCTTGCAAGAAAGTTTTGAATATACTTAAGAAAGGATTGTTGATTTAGGGGGAAGCTAAGACAACTTATTATGAGAGACTACGGGGAAGACCTACGGCTACTACAAAGAACCATATGATTCTATCATATGATGTTCTCATCATTCAGATCAAACCTCGTACATATTAATCTTGTGAATTTATATATATGTAGTGTAGACTTTATGGTGATAACAAGGAGTGCTCGAGTACAAAATTTTTAAGAATTTCTTAGTAAATTCAAATTTTTTAAATTATTGTACTCAGCACTATCTTATATACCCTCAAATATTAAGGGGGAGCATTAAAATGTTCCTGTTAGATATTGTGTAAACATTTTGTCCCTGAACGTTTAATCAATTGATATCTAAAATATCAAGGGATTAACATTTTGGATAAGGGGAGAAAATGTGATTAAACTGAATCTAACTTGTATTGAAATGTGATCATATAAAATGGACTCAATGCACTCTACACTTAGCATGTACTACGATTACGATGCACATGTTAAGGGGGAGCTTTTAGTGATGATGAAAAACTCTCAAAGTGTAAATCTTTTGATATTTATATCAAACACTTTGATTGAATTTTTTATATAAGGTGGTTAGGCATATGTCTTCAAATCCCATGATCCAACAAGAACTAGAGGGATCTACCCAGGGATATTCACTAGTTAGTGTAGAAGTCCTTAGGAATGATACAAAAGGAGAAAAAGTGAGAATCGAGAATAATGCCGACTGAGATGGAGCTGACACTGGAACAAACCCAACAAGGTGTTAGTCATGAAGTCTCGGTAAGCATTAAAGGGGTTGAAGAATGAAAAAGAAATGTAAGGATAAAGGGTGAAAAGAAAGAATCCCTCCATATATTTAGGCAGAAACCGGGTCAATACATAATCTGTCGGAAACACTAAGTTGTTGTCTGAGATTGAAGACAGTCATGGACCCAATGACGCTTTGCACAACCCTCCCTAGCCACTCAAGGTCTCTCAACAGACTCTTGTTTCATTTTTTTCAGAGATTACACGCATTTCTATCAACTTTCTCACTCCGAGTTAGTTGATATTGAAAAGGTGGCAGTCTGCTCCAGCCTCCGATCACTAAAAATAAAGTGCACTATTGAGTCTAGAGCCAAAAGAGATCATCCATAAATCTCATTAGGACACTTGTCAAATCATGCTTGCTATGTCACACAATGTGAATAACAAGTTAACATATTAAGAGTCCTACGCATTATCCTTGTGATTTTGCCAGAACATCCGAGTGATTTCGTTCACAATGAAGATAGAAATCCTGCTTGAGCCAACATCAAACAAGCTCATGGTAGGTGACTTGTACGATTCTATATGAATCAAACTTGTGACAACTGGAAAGAAACGATGGTGCGATTCTATAAGAATCAAATTTGTTCCAGGTTATGAATTGACGATTGCTGATGAATTTTTTAAATGATTAACACTCTCGATGTGTCACAAAAACACTTTAGCAAGTGACACATCGATTGATTTTCAAATCAATTTTTTATTTCAATCGGTGAGATAGTAACTCGCTGGTTCACTCTTATCGTGTTGTCTGCTTTGAGACGTTCCGATAATGAAAACATGCTAAGTTTGATGAATCTGATACATATGTGTTAGAAAGATTCGATACTTCAGCTGAAAATCCTGACAGTAGATTCTCTTAATTGAATCTTCAGATCACAGGTCCGATCCTCACGATTCGAAGTTACTCAAACCAACAACAGGGCGAATGATAAAGCCCATAATCCCCCCCCCCCCTCCCGCTTTATTGGTAGACTGATGTATAATCCTGAACATGTAAAATAAGGTGAGGAGGACCTGATTCCGGCTGACTCACAAGATTCATAGCCGCATGCCCATACTCGACCGACATTTATAAAGATACCATGAAAGCTCAGGTACATGTTTCAAGACTTCCGCTACTCGGATACCGTACGTCTTTCTTGAAGTGACGAAGTATTAAAGTTAAAGAATTTCAAAAAAGTTTTCGTCACTCTGATACCGAACGTCTTTCTCAGAGTGACGAAGTGTTCAAGTTAAAGAACTTCAAGAAAGATGCGTCATTAAAGCTTTCAAGCTATCAAACCAAGAAAGGTATGAGCATGTCGGTCCAAAAGTCACGAGTTCACAAGATGGCAAAGTTTACAATATGGCGAAGAGAGATTATGCTTGGTTGATGATCTCAAGGTGCTCAAGATCACATATTCACATACAAGTCAAGATAAAGGAACAAGCTCAAGCCTAAAGTCAATGATCACTACGCAAAGAAGCAAGACAAAAGATCAACTATTACACAAAAAGGACTCAAGATCAAGACAAGAAGCTTCAACGATTAATGATCAATGTCACAATGAGAGATCTCTATGATCACCCCTTAGGGGGAGATTGTTAGGAACACAGAAAGTGTTGATCATTTATGAGATCTCAACGATCGTCCTTTAGGGGGAGATTGTTAGGAATTCAGTTTTTAGTGAAGTGACGATCATTATCGATCTCACGAGTCTTAGTAATAGTTAGTCAATTCAATGTAATATCTAAGTAATCTAATCGGGCCGGCTTATAGAAAGTTCAAAGAAAGCCCATAGAAAGCACGGCCCGGCCCAACTATGTAAGTATATTAACCCTTTGTCCCTCTCTACACATAGAGAGGGTGTTGGTTGTTCATTTGTCACATTTCACTCAAGCTAATATTATCATCTTTCTTTCTCTCTATAAGTGTTCATCCAACCATCTATTTCTCTCTCTAAAACTCTAAGTGAATCAATCCATACTTGTGTTAAGATATTTTACATTATCCCTATGAGCCCACACCTGTTCCGAGATACTTGGACCAGCTGAAAGTTCCAAATACTACCTTTTTAGCGCAAATAGGTTTGTGGAATATCCACTTGAATAACTAGCCTGACCCTTTTACCTGTCCAACATCTACTACTACCCCGCCTAAGAACGAATCCAACATGTCGGATGACGGAAGACAGAAGTATAATGTGCAACTGACGGAACAAAGTACGACAAAATATCGAAGTAAAAAAATTCCTAAAACCTAACTCTAAAATCTGCACTCAGCCAACTTACTAAACGTGATAAAGTGCCAAATCCTATTCACCATATCTTCTATCTATTTCCTAAACAAAGGACATAATGACATATAATCCAATCAAAGCAACAAGTCATTCCTAAACATGACAATGTATTGTTTCTAATCTGTAAGTACTTAGTAGTATACTACGGCCTACAGGATGAAATTCTTTTCATATCTATCATAGTGCATACTATTTTGGTTTGTCCCAAAACAAGTGTCCACTTTCATATTTCAACGAATCATAATGTTTTTCAAAGGTCAAGATAACAGTTTGTCGATGCATAGTGATGGTCCCACTTTTCTTAAATTGTTTGCTATTTGAAAGTGGACACCCAGATGAGAATACCCGATGAAGCCCACTATTTTTAATTTGGGACGACACCAGCCGTAATGGCAAAAATCAACGCGTCTAGTGCTAAGGTGGAGGCGTCTTGGACGCGTTCTTGTTGTCACGACGACACCATGTTGGTGCGTCTTGGAGGCACAAAATGAAGGACTCGGTCAACTTTAAGACCAAGTCGTCGAAGAGTTGTGTGGGCCCAATTGTTAGATGCGTGAGTGATTTAATTTGAATAAGTGGGATATATTTGAGTTGTGACCGCGGTCGCCTTACTAAACCACGTTGGTCATTAAGACTATGTTTATTCACAACTTCTCACTGTCTCACAACTCAATCTCTCATTTAAATATTATTTTCTCTTTCATTCACCTATACAATCAATACATACAAGCAATCTATACTTTTTACCATTTATCAATAACACAACCTAACATATAATATTATTTCTTTTAAATTTAATTTAATTACTTAAAATTTCATATAAATTTATATATTAAATAAAGTATTTACTTTATAAATATATTTTTATAAAGTGATTGTTTAAATAAAAAAAATCTTACGTTATAATTGAAATAAAATACGTACTCTATTCAAATTTCATCTGATTTTCATTCCGCGGGCCGATATCTTTTGGGTTTTCAGCTCTCATCTGATCATACATTTGACAAATTCTTGCCCACATCGAAGTTTTTCGTTGATTGTTTCCAAGGGTTGGATCACTACACATCATGCTCAGATTAGTGCTATATCTTCTTTGGTTTCCTTCGGTACTTCTACTTGGTATTTGATAATCTTGAAACAAATTTCTAGAAATACGGTGTGAAGTTTCACGATTTGGTATACTAGGCATTTGATTTAGCTCTGGAGAAAAACTGAGAGTTTTCTTGAGATTGAGAGTTTAGAAATAATTTAGATGGTTGGGATCATAATAGATAAACTAGATATAATAAATAAGAAGGTTAAAAAACTAGAAATAAGAATGTGTATGTAGCTATGTCAGGGCTAGTTTTATAGAGAACTGAAATGAATGATATAATTATTATTTAAAAAAAAGATAATATACATTATCCAAAACCTTATCATTCACTTGTAAAATCCATTCTAATTAAATGGAAATATGCATGTCCATTAAGCTTGTGTCATGTGGCAAGGTTGGTTGGAAGAAAGATTGAGAAGTCATACGTTGAACCGATCGGTAGGTGTTCATGCATTCATTTTGTACTTATGTGAATTAAATAGGCTCATTAAATGCTATGTACTTGCAACCGCTTGGATAAGAATCATGAATAAACATAGCCTAAGAAGGTTGGAGAGAGAGAGAAAGTTGAGTTTACGTGATAGAGGTGACCGCGATCCTGTGTGCTCACCGTTACATTTAGTCTTGGTGTTCATAACAATAAGTCTTCAATTTCGGTCTTCCCACATTCAAAGGTTCATATTTCAATGACTTAATTATGTCACAAATCTGATAATTAATTAATTGACCTAACTAATAATTTTTTGTTTAAGAAAAAACTTACCGACGTATTATGACCGCAGGATTGTCTCTTCCGCCATAATTATTCCGTTAACGGCGGTATAAACGCAGTTGCTGTTACGGTGTTTTTTGTTTTTTGTTTTTTCTTTTCCAGTTTGAACAAATTGGAAAGTAAAAATGAATTTATTAAGTATTTCGTTTTACTTTTTTTTCGTGTTTTCAAGTTCCATAAAACGTTAGAAAAACTGATCGAAAATAGTTTCTCATGCTTTTTTTATATATATAGCAACCAAGTTTAATTTTTTTTACAGTAAATGAAATCACTCTAAGAGTCCCGATACCCGGTAGCATAAGTAAAGTGTTATACAAAAAAAAAAGTGTGATTACCTCAGCATTTTTATTGTATAAGATATATAACTTAAACCAAAAACAGCTTCCTACTATCACTCGAGTTATAAGACACTTTCTGCCAACATATAACTCAATAAAACACAAATACAAAAAGAAAATATGCAAAACGTGAGCTGGTCACCACAACGCGAGAGCCTATAATGCCAGTCTCTGTGTCGGTTGGCCTTACCCTTCCGGCCAAGGCTACCAAAATGCCTTAGTTTTCTTCCAATCATAAAAACCCACTGAGAAAACACTCACCTATGGTCACCAATATAATAACATCTTAATCTTTTAAATCATTTTTTAATTATTGATTTGTGTAAGAATGTATTAGCCATGTGCTACTATCAAAAATGCTTTAAAAGATTAAGATGTTATTTTTAGGCGCATAATGTGAGTGTCTCATTAGTGTAAAATTTAAAAAGTAGATATTTAGTTTTAAAATGTAATAGTAGCACAGTATTCGAGTTATTCCACTTCAAATCTTCTTCTCATTTAAATTGCGTATGATAAATTAAGAATTTATAAAAGGGACGATGTATTCGAGACCACCCAAATATTAAACTTTTTTCATTAAGGCCGCACATCTACTAAAACTAACTTATAGGCCACCAAAATGTGTATTTTATTTCGTTTATACCAACCTCGGTGAAATTATTTGTCGAAACTTTATGAAGTTTAAGAATAAAGGTAATCTGATTGTGCCAAAAAAAATACCAATACGACTTTGAATGTGAAATGTCACTTATACACTTCTAAATTGATTTTCGTAAAACAAGAATGCACTCAAACGAATGATAAGCCTAGTATTTTACATTTTAACAAGTATTTTTATTGCTTAAAAATGCTAAGGTTAGTGTTATTCTTATTATTTCATAAATTTCTGAAGAAATTTTTTCATAATTGGCAAATCAAATACAAACTAAGGTGGGCCTATATGTTACTTTTAATAGACGAGCGGCCTTAATGAAAAAAGTTCGATATTTTAGCAGCCTCCAGATATATTATCTCAATTTATAAACAAAGAAACAATTTTGTCATTTAAAAAAACCTATTTTTTTCCGGGCCCCAAAAGGGCTTTACTCCGACACCATTCCCAGTACTCCCCTCTAAACTCCTCCTTAGGAGCACTAGTTGTGTTGCCCCATAGGCGGACGCGCTACCCCTCCCAATACGTCTAGGCAGAAATTAATATTGAAAAGGAAGTCGCGAGAAGACCTCATATTTGTAAGGTTTTTGAGGTCGTTTCCTTTACTTCTTTTCCTAAAATAAAGTCTTCCGCATTGCTGTCGTGATTCAATTTCCATGGTATGAAAATAACTGTTTTCTTTATTAATGCGAAGATTGTGATTTGAAAGGAATATAGCTATGGTAGGCCAATATGGCAAAGTGATGACAGCGCTAGTGCGAATGGCAACGATTGGCAGCGATGACAAAGTATGGTTTGATGGACTGATTGCGAACAACTGTACATGATGGACAAAAACAAAGAGTACAATTTGGCGTGACGGCGAACGAATGTACAATGATGGAGAAAGAACAAAGTGGTAACACTTTGGAGCGTAGATATATACGAGTGATAAGCCATCATGTTAATCGGATGTTTGTTTCGACTTATATAGCCAGCTTATGGCTTATTTGATTTTGGGCTTATGTTTCTAAAGCTCACTTCTTTTTGCTTATTTTGGAACTTTTCGGCTTATACAAGTTCTTTTATGTCATAATGAACTTATATAAGCTGAAAAGTTTCAAAATAAGCCACAAAAAGTGAGGTTTATATGAAACTAAGCCAAAACACAAATAAGTCATAAGCCGGCTATGTAAAGCCAAAACCCAAAACAAACCACTTATACGCAGTAACTTTTTAAAAAGATTTTAAATCACTTCAATCCCAACTTACACGGGCATACACGATTTTAAATCACTTCAATCCCAACTTACACGGGCATACACCAAAATACACCGTAGAGATGCTTGAAACATCGATCCATGTCACTTTACACGGTAACCTCAAGCTTTTGAGGGTTCATATGATATGACCGAGGAGATGCATGCCAATCCACATCACTTTACGCAGTAACCATAAAACAGATTGTGCATTGCTTCAATCACTGGCATACACCTTAAAGATGCTTGAACCCTCATGCTCCAAGTTTGAGGGTTCACAACCAATACACCATTAAGAGAATATGCACATCTAACAACAAAAAATGTCATCAATCTATTTCATAACAAAAATGAGAAAACACGTATCTAAAAAGTACCAAAAATTAATCAGTCTCCATATATCCCGAAATCTCTAAAACACGCTATAAAAAAGAAATAAATTAGAAAAACAAGAAAAGATCCGACGCCTATAAAATAAAAAACACAAACCGACCACAAATACAGGGAACACATGGAAAAACATAAGAAAATTACACTTCTGAGACGTTTTATTCTAGTATACTGCTGCCATTCTAAAAGTGCTGAAAAGATGATGACACAGGAAAAAGGCGAGAAAGAGCGACTCACTTGCCACCCAAAGTAGGAAAGTGACTTGGGTCTTCAATTTTCGGGGCTTCAGCAGCATAGTATGAAGCACCACCTTGATTGTAACGTCCACCGCCACCTCCGCCTCTGGCGCCACCACGTCCACGCCCACGACCACCTGAATTGTACTGTTTTTCCCCGGCAGCAGGTTTCAAAACTCGTTGATGCTGAGTGACTGCGAAAACATAGATGAGTTAACACACAAAGTACAGGTGGTGGTTTTGACCTATTTACTTAAAAATGGTCCAAATTTAGTCATGTTATAAATGACCTATTTACTTAATGGTCGCATAATAAGTTAAACACACTAGCTACAGAAGAAACATGTCAAAAAGGCATTATCTAACTCGCTTTGTCTAGAAAAGTAGCTTGTTGCACATGTTTTGGTAAATCACGGTCAACACATTAACTATTAATCAAAAATATGGACAAGAGGGTGCTCGGGTAGACCAAAATAGCAACGAATATATCATCATGTTGTACCTCTTTTTTGTAAATACTATGTGTCACACACTTTCACCCCTTTACCCTCACAATATATCAACACTGTAAAATATGAAGTATTACCTTCTTAGCTCTCTCTTCTTTCTCAGCAATCTCTTTACGCTTATCCTTGTCGGACCCCTATTTAATGAGATCAAACAAAGAGGTTAATAAATTCAAAAAGGTGACATGCCTTGATCTTTCAAAATTAAAAAATATTGCAAAATACAAGTTTAAATAAGTAATGAATAAATTAAAAAAAGTATAAGCAATTGTCACCAATTTAGCGAAGATCTCGTCATTGGTCTTCTTGCTGGAGAGTGGTTGCATGGAAGCGAGCTCTTTGTCAACTTCCACCTTCCTTTCCTCAGTCTTGAGTGACTCTAGAGCTTTCCTCTTCTCTTCAAGAACCTTTTGATATTCTTCCAGTGTCATTTCCTGAATTAAAAACGCAAGTAAACATTGGTTAGAGAGGCAGATTCTACTGTACATGCCATTATAGAAGTTATCAAAAGATACACTTATCCAAGTTGGCGACTTTGACCAACTATCTAAAAATGGATTGATTTAAATTTAGCTTTGATCACTAAAACAAGGATAGAAATTACAGTATAAAATTAGCTAATGATTAAATGGTTCAAAACTCCAGAAGAGGTATCACTTTATTCCAAAGAACGGGATTATGATTTCGCTACTATTTTATGTAATTATGTTCGACTCCTTAATTGTTTATAACATGGAAAAATAAACGAAAAAAAGAATTGGCACGTTATCAACCCAACCAAGCAAAACAAATTGTACCCAACCATACTAAAAATACTTGTACAAATTCGTTGACCCACCCGTCCATGATGGAGATTGGGAGAACAATTAGTTATATCAAAAGATTGTTTAGCTGTAGATTTTGTAGCATTTTCATTTCCAAGAGTGAATTTCAATATTGAAGCTTTACGTTTGTTTTTATGCCCTTAAGTGAACCGAAAACATTTCAACCAACACAGAACTTCATAAGAACTAAAGCTACTCACCTCAGGCTCCTTCTCTTCAGGCTCAGTTGCAGCATTCTCCTTTTTCTCATCTGTTTTCTCTTCCTCATTCACTGGAATATCAGAATCCACAGTTTTCTCCCCTTCAATAACCACCTCGGTCTCCCTGTTAAAAGTAAAGTAAACATTATTAACGCAACGATATATTATATGTATAAAGGTGGCAATTTCGACCCATTTACGAATAAATGGCTAAATTTGCGTTACAGACCAAATGGGTGAGATAAGATGAATTTAGTAATACAAAAGACATTCAAACATGCTTGTCACAAGTCAAGCAAAGTGTGATCTCGATGGATATAACTATACAACTCCTACATCACTTTGCCAAAAAAAAAGCATTAATTTACTCTAATTAAAAAAATTCTGAGAAGCCAACCACGGTAGACTTTGTAAGACACATTGAACCCTTTGTCCGGTACTTAAAATCCTGGCATTAACCCGTTACCCAACCCACAGATAAAATAAACGGTGAGAAACCATACTGGATAATTTCATCAGCCTGAGTTCCCCAGTTCCCACGACCTGCTCCCTCACGTTTGATATCATTCCTATACAAGGAGATAAGACGTGAGTAAAACCATAGATATAAGAAAAGAAAAAAACTAATGGTACAAAGATAGCAAAGAATATATCAAATGGATCACAAATATTAAGAAAAAACTTTACCCACGCCCTGTCCCACTACGACGTTCATAGTTTCGACGAGGAGGACGATCTCCCTCCTCCGCATCTCCATTAGTAAATCCCCCACGGCGACCACCACGGAAACCACCACGAGGACCACCACCATAACTACCACGTCTCTCATAACCTTTCCCAGAGTCGGGCTCCGCAATGACACCTTGATCACCAGATGATCCTCGGTTACCATATGAAACCTCGTTGTTGCCCGAGTCCCTATTGAACCCACCACCTCCACCACGACCGCGACCACCACGGCCACCACCACGTCCTCCACGTGCACCTTCATTTCTAGCCTCTTTCACTGCTCAAAAACAATATATAAGTGAATAGAAAAAAGATACAAATAACACATGAATAATTATCAAGATTGCATATATAGTTCTGACTTCTGAGCTCTAGCATTGTAGATAAGAAGTAAGATAAATAACTAGACAAATAATAAGGGTCAACAGCTCATTCGCTCTTAACATAACATCCTCCGTAAATCTCTAACATCTTTTTTATAGTTCATAAATGGCGGACTCCAACTTCATAAACAGGGGCGGACCGAGACTTTTAGTCATCAGGTGCACAAATTTTTTTGCACGTATAAATGAAATAAAGTAACTATAACATACAATTTAATTAAAACTAGTAAACAAATTAAGAAGACATTTATTTCTTTTGACATATTAGTGTACGGACTAAGCAAGACATGTATTTTACATGACAAAAAAATTAGGGGTCAGGTTCATTTTAGAGAAATCGTAATTTTGAACGAAAATTTGAACCCCCGGGAAACCCCAGAGGTCCTCCCCTGTTCATAAATATAGCATCTTATTAATCTATGAATGTCATTATGCACAAAAAAACACTATCAATTTATCAAATGCCAATCCTAACTATTACATTATATAAACAAACGCAAGACATATCTATGTACGACCATATATCATTTCACGACATTCATTTTGACACATATAAACTCAAACAATACAACAATATAAAGTCAAACAGTCAATATTACTAATACACCACAAATTAATCTCACATATCCTACGCATAGACACTCATGCGATTTGCATCACAACACACGACATATCAAAACATAGCTATTTAAAACATTCATCTCAACACTTACATAAGCTATAACACTGTTTACAACATTTTATTAACATATATCACTAAGAATAGAAATAACAGTATAAAGTCAAACAGTTAATCTTACTAATAATAGAAAGAATAACAGCAACAAATTTATAAAAAAAAAGGTGAAAAGGCTACCGGCTTGAGCTGGAGGAAGCGGCTTGGAAGGAAGCTTAGCAGCTGGCTTAGCAGGCTGAGCTGCGGCTTGAGGCTTAGCCACAGGAGCAGCAGCAATCTTCTGCACGAGAACTGAAGGGTCATCGTTATCATCGTCTCCAAGCAAATCAAAAGGGTTCATGGTAGCCATCTTTTTAGCTTTTGATTCTAAGACTTGAACAAACTTTTAATATTCAGTTAAGCTAGTTCGAATTCGACATATTTGATTGATTGTTGAGTTTACAAAGAGATAGATGGATAGATAGAAGAGTGTGTGTGTTTTTGGTGAGAGTGAAAGTGAAACCCTAGCCGCAATATGTGTTTTGTTGAAGATGCGATGAACCTAATCTTTAAAGACTACTAGCTTGACCCTTTTGTGTATTGGGGTCGTCGACATGTTTGTTACTTGCAACTTGTGTCCTTTAACTCTTAGATATCTTACTTTGACCACTTATTAGTACTACTTGATTTGTTACTTCTGTCGAGTTTGCGGGGTTTTTAAGTTTCTAAGTATTAAATGACTTTTGGGTGTAAGAAGAATTGTAGATGGTTTAGTAGGTGATGAATCGTGTGATCCGAATCGTTAAGTCTTGAAGATTTGTTTTCGGGTAGCTGTGTTGATATTGAAATGGTTATTCGTGTGAATAGACGTGGCATATTCTGGTTAATTCGCTTGCATTTTGGTAATGGGATAGTCGGATAGAGATTAGAACACGTGGCGATTTGACCAACCAACATGTGAACTCCTTTTAGACGAGGCTAGTTTTATCTCTCAACAAACTTTAACTATATATAAGGTGATAAAGTTAAATTTTAATGGAGCTTTCTAAATGCTAATCTTATTGACCGTCTTTTATCTGGTCTCGATAGTCCTTTTCCGCTCGCAGATAGTCATGTTGATGAAGCTCATGTGTTGTTCGTTTGAAAGTAGATAAATTCAAAGAAACTAAACTATTAAACTACACAAAAATATAAACCTCACAATCTTATTGCTAAAGTAAATGAGCTTTGTTTATTGGTTATTGTTATTTGTTTGAACATTATCCTAACGTTATTAGTTATTTGCGCAAAAACTAAATCGAATATAACTTTCGGATGCATGTATGTCAATGATTACACCACACATAGTATCAGATGCCTACCATAATGGAACGTGTACTTGTGCCAAACAAAAAGAAGTTTGGGGTATATGTGACATTTGACCACATTGTTGGCCCTTTTATGTAAGTTGCCTAAAGTCAACTGGTATGTATGATAAATTTATGCATCACTACAAGTACTTATATTATGAAGTATATTTGTATAAGAGCGCTTAAAGTTTGTGATTCAAGTCAAATTGTTAACTTAGCACGCCTCAATATTTTACATTTCACAATCACATAGTAAAATACCTCGTCATTAGTGGTTTAAGCGAAACCTATTTTAGGCCTCATCATTTTATTTTATTTTTAATTTTTTTCAAACAAACTAATTTTTCATTTACAAAATAAAAAGACACATAGTATTACATTTGAAACCCCTGAGCCGTATGTATTACATTCCTTCCTTTGTTTTAGCCAAAATTAAATAAATACACAAACTAATATAAAAAAGAAAGAAGGAGAAAAAACATCATAAGTCTTCTTTTTCACTATGTCACACAAACACACACACAAAATTTAACCATTTAAATAAAAATAAACAAATAATTAAAACATCGCCTAACTACAATCCACGGTATGCCAAATATTTGGCTTGAGCAATGACGCCGGGGGCTGTCCGGTGTGGTCACGCCATATTAGTGGCGCCAAACAACAATACGCGTTTAGGAATGGCAATGGGGCGGGTTTAGGGCGGGGCAACCACCCTCCATCCTCAAACCCGATTAGCAAACTACGCATCAAACCCTCCCTGATCCTCAATGGAGATCTTAGTGGAATAGTGGGGCGCTCCATTGGGGCGATATGCTCCCCCAAACACGCTCCAATCCTCGTTGGGGATCTTATCGGGACGTCTTTACGAGCGCAATGCTCCACCAAATACACGTTGTTTTCTGTTTATTATTATTTTTACGCCATATTTTTACAAATGTGATTACATGCAATAATATGAACAATCAGCAACCCACTAATAAATATTAATTATGTTGATAGAAATAATGCCTAAAAACATTGTTAATATTTTTCGATCTCTCTACGTTTTGATAATCACAAAATGTAAAAACAATTAATGAAAAATTAATTATAAACAAGTAATTAGTAGTAAATTTTCATTTCGAAAATTTAATCACTTAAAGGTATGAATAAACAAATGCTTAATGTAGTTTATGATCAAAGGATTTTTTATTTAAACTCACACTTTTTATAAAAATGACACAAACATTTTTATATCTTTTACAAAACATTTTTAGATTTAAAAGAAATGTTTTATTCAAATAAATATTTTGAATTCAAATTTTCTACCCAAAAACGGCTAGAAATGTTCCAGAAAACACCTCCCCCAGAAAAGACAAAAAAGGGAGCGTCAGGCATGGGCGGCCCCCTTAATTATAACGGGCGGCCCCCTTAATTTTAAGGGGACCGGCACCCTAATTAAGGGGACCGGCCACGTGTCTTTTTGTCACAGCTTGCCTATAAATACTGGACTATTCCCCACTGATTTTCTCACCTTTTGCACACACTTTCTTTCTGTTCTAAATCAGTTTATATACTCCTTTCATTCCTTTGATCATTTAATCATAAAGCTTTGTTTCCAAGTGATCCAAGCTTAATTCCTCAAGTGCAAGAGAAGAATACTTCTTATCATCAAATCAAGAAGTGTTATAGTATAGTTGGTATAGTTGTGTAGTTGTGTTATATCTTGTAAATCATTTGTGTATATTGAGAAGGTGTGTATCGTAGTTGTGTACAATAAGTAGATTGTTGTGATCATTGTAAGTATAGTTAGATCGGGGTGATCTTAGTAAGTAGTGATAGATTGGTGTGATCGTAGTAGTGTCTTGGTGAAGTGAAGTTGTGAAGCAAAGTGAAGTTGTGAAGTGAAGAGAAGTTGTGAAGTAGAGAGAAGTTGTGTAGTGAACCCAAGTTGTGATTTGTTGTGAAGTGGTGTGTTGTGTTGTGATAGATTGGTTCTAGCTAAGATTATACCTCGACATTTCGCTTAGTGTCGGAAATTGGTGTAAGCTAAGTCGTGTAAGGTTTTCCCCGCCTAAAAGGAGTTTGTTGACATGGTGAAGATAACTCTCGAGTTTGGTGCTCGGGGAGTAGAGTAGGGCGAAGAGGTGCTTCGTTACCGAACCACTATAAATCCTTGTGTTGCGGTTTGATCCTTCTAACTCTTATCTCTTGTCTTTCATACTTACTTGTCATTTACTTACATACTTGTATTGTTTATATTGTGCACATATTGAGATCACACAAAAGTCGAATCTAAATTTTTATAAACAAGCATAACATTAATTTAAAAAGCGATAAACTATTATCCTTTATAAGTTTTCAACAAATTAAACATAAATAATGATAATCACGTTAAAAAAATCAAAACTTCTTTTAAAAACATTACACACAAAAAAAAAATTCCTAATCACAACTTATAATCTTGCAAAGATACAAAACTAAAAAAAATGATAATATTGATTTTATTACGTAAATAATAACATAACAATGTATGAATATAATAGATCTATATGTATATATAGTTTTGAGGTGGGGCGGTTGGGGATCTTGTGCACCGTCCCCGCCCCGAACCCGATAAAAATCACCGTTAATCCCTCAAAACCCGCCCCGTATCCAGATAAGTATCCCTCGCCCGCCCTAAAATTTTCGAGTTTTGAGTTTCCCCATTGGGTTCGAGTTACGCGTCGGTATGGTGCCGACTTCAAGCCACCATACTGAGTGCTCTAAAAGTTGAACTTGTATGCATCACTCTATCCATTAGTTTTAAAATTCGTATACGTACGAATTTTATGCATATAGTATGATGAATAATAATATTCCTGTTAGGTCGAATGAATATTGAATCACACTATAGAATTCGGTTAAACTTGAGAAAATAAGAGAGGAAGACAAGTTTTCACAATTTTCAATTTTATAAAAGAGGGAAAAGAGAAATGGAAAGGAAAGTGAATTACAAGTCTTAACCTTCCCCTGAGACAGAAAGGGGTATTTATAGAGTGTTAATCACTCTTCTTTATTTTCCACTAATTGCTAATTAGTCCTTAAACTTTGGTATGTAAGCTATTTTTAACTAAAACTTACATAACCTTATTACATGATTAACAAATACATAGAAAATAAAGTCTAAATACTTCTAAATTAAATAAACCACTAAAGTATCATAATCGACACTTTTTCAATCCTAACAATCTCCCCCTAAGGGTCGATTATTCTGGGTGATCCCTTCTTGATCCAAGTAGTCTTCCATTCACATACATTTCCCAGCGTCTCATCTGATCCCGATGCTTCAAAATATCTTCAATGTCTTCTCCATAGTATCGTAAGTATTCAACATTTGCATCACTAGGACATGGGTCAACATATCCATACTTCACATCTTTGTTATACTTCTTCAACCTTTCCAAAACCCCCTTTACGCATTACAAAACTTATGAATCTCCTTATGAATCATCACTCTCTTTTCCTTCTTGTTGTTCTCATGGATCATTCTAATTACCGGTTCATAGGTGACGGTAAACAATTCATATTCTTCAATAACAGGGAATGTGATTGTTGGAGCAATAAGGTTGACTTTCTACTGGTACTCTCTATGCCTAGCTGAAAATCATGAACTCTTTCCCAGATGACAGTGCTTCTGATAAAAACAGTCAATGATCCCAACAACCTAGTTTCTATGTAGTTATCTACTTTGCCATTAATGTATAACAGATACAAATCCTCAATGTCATTCTTGTTGAGATATTTATAGTATGGTTTTGTGATTGGAACAATCTTTCCATTAGCTCTTCTCACTATCAACCCTGTTATGAACTTGTGCTCATGACCTAGTTCATATGAAGTTCTGATTACTTCAATGATCGTTGAATCTGAGTAAACTTCTTTAGGTTTATCTCTTTTCTCTTTCTTCATTCTGATATGGAATTACTTTGCCTACATATTCTTCCAGTGTTTAACACCATATCGAGCATACACATTAAACTTTTTAAGAAGTTTACTCACCCGTCTTCAAGTTTGTTCTTTCATGTCATCATCATGAAATGGAACTGCAAGAAACTTATGCAGTAATATAGTATACTTCTTTTGTCCTAATTTACCAAACTTCAAATAGAACATATCTTGATTCAGCAAAGTCATTGGTGGAGCTTTTGGATCTCTCTGGCAGCTGTGATAGACTGGGGTTGGTTTTTGTGGAGTCGGCAAAAACAACCTTTCCTTTCTACTTTCCCAAACAATATCATTCTTTAAATATTTATGCATCTGATCTACATGGTACTGATGTTCTTCTCCTGAATTGCATCGTTGTCTCAGCATATCATTAATAGCTTTTTGCAGTTGAGTTTCATCAACTTCCCCTCGTATCTTTTCCCATAGATCTTGTGACACTTCTTTATTGGGAACTTTATTATCATTTGTTCCAAAACCATCCATCCAGGCATCAAAATCATCTAACTATTTTTGAGTACCTGAGCCTGAAGGATTTGGTTCTTGATCCATAGCTTGTTCTGATGACAATTCACCAACTAAGTATGTTCCCTGTTTATATGTTTTTTGTCTCTTCGCACTATTCTCCCCTAAGGATGAGCATCATCTTGATGGTCGTCATGATCTATAGGGCGAATAGGAGCAGTTCTACAAGAAGTAGCAGCGAGTCTCTCAAACTTGATCTTTAATGACCACCATATTAAAATATCATCATTACGAAGCTTCTCATTAAAAGAATGTTGTTTGACATGAAATATCATCATGAAGAATGTTGTTTGACATGTAATTTCTCAAAAATGTATCAACCTGTAGAGGAATACTGTTAGCAATGGCATTATTAACTTGTAAAGTAATCTCTGTCCGAAGATTTTTGTGTTCTTTTTGGCACGGCGTCAGCTATCATGGCAGCTACATCAACTTGAGTAATTTGTTTATCTAATAATAAGCCTTCAGCAACATATAACGGGACAGTCTTCTTTGAGATTTCATTGACTCGATCGCCAATCATTAGAGGAAGAAATTCCTCCATTGTAGAGTGTAAATGTTTAGCAAGTTGATGAAACTTCTTCCTTGGCAAGAAATGTTTCTTCAAGTGTGCAAACATGTAACCATAACATCCGCTCATTTGCTGAATGAAAGTCTTATAGTGTCTGATCCTTCCAGATTTGGGTTTTTGTGAAGATAAGGAGGGTGTAGTATCAGTAACCGTTAATTCCTAGAGTTTCTCCTTATCCGCAGATGAAGGAGCATCTTTAGTAGTGACCGTCAATTCTTAGAGTGTGTCCTTATCTGTAGGTAAAGGAGCAATATGAGTCCTAATGGATCTAATGGGTGTGGGTGAGGGTGAATCCCTAATCTCCTCTAATCCCTTTCCATTATTTCTCTTTCTTAGCTCAAACTCATCTCCAGCTGACTCTTCCTCCTCTCTAGCATTGATAATCACCATGTCAGCATCTTTCTTTGCCTCCGAACTTTCCTTTATCACTCTTAGTCTCTATCCTAGTGTCGGGATCTTCTTGAATGTTAATAATATCATTCATAAATGCATCCACAACCACATTCTCAGTTTCTTCCAACAATTGTTCTAACTCTTCATCCACCATGCGCTCTTTAACTCTTTCAACATTCTACATAGCTTCATAATCTTTAATACTTCTTTGTGTAGCAATACTCATTTGGATTATTTTAGCCAAACTAGTAACGTCAATCTCAACAGCTGTTGGTATTGATGTTTCTGGATCTTGTCTTTTTGGTGGTACGCGGAGTCTAATTACTGTTGACTTGCGTTGATCACTGGATTCTCCTTTAGTAACTTCAGGGTTAGGTAACCTAGGGGCACTAGTTATCCTATGCATTCCCTGGGTAGACTCAATCAGTTGTGACTAAGTCGTAGGAACATCTACTCGAAATACTGCAGCATACATTTGATAATGTGCAGTAAGCTTTATTTCTTCAATTAGTTTCCATGTAGGAATATTCAATCCTGTTGCTTTCTTATTCTTTCTAGAGTTGAAGATGTTTTTAACAAGATCATCATTCTTAACTCTATGATAGTTGTCATGAACTCTTCTAGAGATATCAGGATGCTTAGTCATGTAATGATTAATAATAATCTCTGTGAACCTTGGGTAAGGAATCAATGTTGTTGGATGCGTAAGAGAGTAGTACAATCCTTCCCATATCAGTTGAGTATAGTCCACATGCACATTATTGATGAAACAATAGAGCATTTGCATGATTTATACCGGTGGTTGAACATGACCCGTGACTCGAGTGGTTAAGCATCTTATAAAATCTTACATAGTGTCTGCCATGGCTGTGGAAGTCCTTTTGACATAAAGTTTGATGGTGATTTTAATGTAAGTGAAAAACCAAGAGCATTGCGGTAGAATGGAACCATCTGGCTAAAAATGGAAGCATCAACAAATCCAGCATGGTTGTTGTCTGTAGCTTGAGGCAATCGGAATATGTATCTGAAGTCAGCTACAGTCATTGTAAGCTCCTTAGTATCAAGAACAAACTTGAACTTTGATTGATCCACCTTCAGAGTATGCCAGAATTGAGCCATGTATATCCAAAGTACTGACACAGAAGTTGCTACACATGTTCTGAGTGGCTGGTTGTTGAGGATGTCTACAAGAATCTTGCTTTCATTAGGACATTGTGGATTGACCAGATCAAACTTCTTGTTAGCATCCATGAGATCAAAGCGTTTATTGGGTGGACATAGTTGGTCTTATGGGACATCTCTTTATTGTTGTTGTGCCATGATGAATTCTGAATGAGTGGCAATAATATGTTAGATCAAAAACAATTCGCATACAACGTTATTGTCTCTTTCCGCTCTGTCTGTTTTATATGTTTTAGCAATTCTTTTTAAACATATTTTTGATCACTTTGTTTCTCATGTGCTTATTCTTGCTTTTACGAGCATATGCCATACGCTTTATTCGCATTATTCTTTTTGTTAGGAACACGAAAGTGTTGGTCACTTCCATAGATAACTATAGTTAGCTCGTTAAGTTAATATTTGAAAACTTACTTAGGAAGTTAGCTAAAATCCCATGCACAAACCCATGAAGGCCCAAGCCCACATCCAAATAGTAGGTATTTATACCCTTTCCATTGCCCTTTCCATGCCATGGAAAGGGTGGTTGGTTGTTCATTATTCACATACATTAGTGCATTTTCTCTTCATGTTTACTTTCTCTCTCTAAAGTACTCATCCAACTACTCTCTTTCTAAAACTACCTCTCTTTCCCTCATCAAGTATGTTATTAGATATTCATCAATTGGTATCAAGAGCCATGGAGTGATTTGTTTAGTTTTTGTGTTTGTATTTGGTTCGTTTGTGTTTACACCGTACGTCCTTTTTGTTGTTCCCAAACTTGGATCTTATGCCTTAGGTTATAAGGTTATTGTTATCTTGGATAAACACAAGGTAACAATGAGAGAAACTTTGTTAATGAGTTTCACCAAAGGCTATGCGGAATCTAACCTTTAGTGATCAAGAAGATAACAATGAAATGAAATGAAAATAGTGAATAACCAAAAAGCTTTAATATTATTAAGAGAATAATACGAGTACTCTGACAGTACTAGGGTTTACAAAACCTTAAAGCTATGAGAGTAGTATGTGAAAGATGTGTATATATGATGAATGTGTATTTCTACTCTAACCTAAGGACTCCTTTTATAGCACAAGGAGCCCTGTACAAGATAAGACCTAAACCGTATCTCCTAAATAAAAGAGATATACACAAGATACATTCCAAACATAACAATAACGCGTCTTTGACTCAGAGTAATCCTTATCTTCAATCAGCAGTGGAAAGTCTTCAAGCAGTGGAAAAACTTCTCAGCAGTGTAAACATTAGCAGTGGGAAGATTTACACTAACAGTGGGAAAAGTACTCTAGCAGTGGGAATGAACATGACTAACAGTGGAAATGCCTTAGAGCATTTTATTCCCAACAATCCTCCCCTAAACTTGATACTCCATCTTCAAATCAAGTTTCTATAATAAAATGCTAACCTGGAGAGGATGCTTCCAAACATCTCATCTTGATCTTTTAGCCTTTATGAATATCTTTTGAAGAAGATCTTGAATTAAACCTTCTGCTCTGGAAATCCTCTGCCTTTCTTTTTTATCTTTTGTCTTTGCTGCACTCCTTCTGATGTACACTTAAGTTTCAGCAGCAATATCATCAACTTCTGCACCAACAGTAGTAGTTTCTGCATAATGCTCATGCCTCCCCTAAGTCTGTGCATCCATCTGAACCAAAGCGATCTTCATCAATTTGAGCA
This sequence comes from Tanacetum coccineum, assembly GCA_026074375.1. NCBI lineage: Eukaryota > Viridiplantae > Streptophyta > Magnoliopsida > Asterales > Asteraceae > Tanacetum > Tanacetum coccineum. The sequence goes on from BQNB010009944.1 coordinate 40,182, forward strand.
TTTTTCCTCCCCTGTTTGGAAGGATCCTCTAAATCATCTTCTTATGGGAACCCAAGCAATCACATACTTGAATCTTCCTTGTGTATCAATGTAATCAAATCTTTTCAAAGTGATTGATGCATTGTTATATTTGGAGACATGATCTATTACTCTATTATTTGGCTTCCAAACCCAACATGTTGAAGCCTTAACAACATTATGTACTGCTTTTGGCTTAGCAGCATTAATTGTTTTTCTCCCAGACCTCATCAAAATAGCTTGTGGACTTATATTTCTTTTTGGATCAGGGTGAGTTATTCTTGTTGAATAGTGATGATTCACCCTCTTTGAGTTGTTCCACACTGGTTTAACCTGTTTTTGATCATTAACATGTCTCTTGTGTTTACAGGTATACTGCAGGTGTTCAAAACTTCCACATACATAGCAGGCTTTCTTGATCATCATAAAGTCACTTCCTAGCTGTTGGGACTTCTGATTATTCTAGTTCCTTTGTTTCCCCTAGGCCTTTGTGACCTGTACATTTCTGTATATTTCACAGTTGGTTTCCTAGACTTTTCAGTATTATTAACTTTAGAGACACTAGGACAACCAGTTTCTTTTATAAACCTGATCATAGGTTTTGATACAACATTACCAACTGATCTTCCTTGTTCAAAGAAAGAGGCACTATTACTTTTCCATATTGCCTTCTGCTCATCACTTACATTTTTTGACACATCTATACTAGGTGTAGGCCTATTATAATCAGTAACAATGTCATCAACAAATTCAGGCAAACCTGTCCAAGACAGATCATTCTTAGGAGGTGAATAGACTTGTGTAGGAGGAGGTGGCACAACAGTATACTCATTAAGCCCCAGACATGTCTTATCCTTAACAGATCTTTGAGTCCCTAAGAGACAGTCTAGATCTTTTGAAGCATTGTCAAATTTTTCTATTTTAAAGTCTATGCTTTCTTTTTCTTTCTTTACCTCCTCAAGTTCATTCCTGATATTTTCAATTTTATTATCTCTAAGCTCTAAATCTCTCTCAAGAACTCTAATTCTTTCACAGAACTTAATCTCATTATTTTTAAATTCAACAAGTCTAGCCTCAACTTGTGATAAACCTCTTTTGTAGTTATACAAGTCAGTCTCACAATCACTAAGTTCTTCATTTGACTTGATAATTTTATTGTTGAGGTTTTCCGTTTTTTTCCTACATGATTTAGAACAAAAGGAATCATCATATACCTCATTATCTGAACTTGAAGAACTTTTTGAAGATGTATATGCCATTAATGCAAAGTTTGTAGGATGCTCTTCTTCTTATTCAAAGCTTCTCAACAAGCTTTGATACCACATGTTGTTCCCAAACTTGGATCTTATGCCTTAGGTTATAAGGTTATTGTTATCTTGGATAAACACAAGGTAACAATGAGAGAAACTTTGTTAATGAGTTTCACCAAAGGCTATGCGGAATCTAACCTTTAGTGATCAAGAAGATAACAATGAAATGAAATGAAAACAATGAATAACCAAAAAAGCTTTAATATTATTAAGAGAATAATACGAGTACTCTGATAGTACTAGGGTTTACAAAACCTTAAAGCTATGAGAGTAGTATGTGAAAGATGTGTATATATGATGTATGTGTGTATGTGTTGAATGTCAGTTTCTACTCTAACTTAAGGACTCCTTTTATAGCACAAGGAGCCCTGTACAAGATAAGACCTAAACCGTATCTCCTAAATAAAAGAGATATACACAAGATACATTCCAAACATAACAATACGCGTCTTTGACTCTGAGTAATCCTTATCTTCAATCAGCAGTGGAAAGTCTTCAAGCAGTGGAAACCTTGGCAGTGGTAGAGATACACTAACAGTGGGAAAAATCTCTAGCAGTGGGAACCATATAACTAGCAGTGGGAATGCCTTAGCATTTTATTCCCAACAATCAGCATTAATACTTTCTAAAATATTTAGTCAAATTATCAATCAGCATTAATCTCTTCAATCATCATTAACTTTAGTCTTCTGTTTGACTAATCAGCATTAATTTCAGTCATTTAGCATTAACTTCAGTCCTCTATTTGACTAATCATCATTAACTTCAGCGGCAGCATTAACTTCAGTCTTCTATTTGACTAATCATCATTATCTTCATGCCGCAGTGGAAAGTCTTCAACAGTGGCAAAACTTCTCAGCAGTGTAAACATTAGCAGTGGGAAGATTTACACTAACAGTGGGAAAAGTACTCTAGCAGTGGGAATGAACATGACTAACAGTGGAAATGCCTTAGAGCATTTTATTCCCAACACATTTCTTGCTTTTTTTTTGTTTTCAAAGCTTTTGTGTACACTAAAGGATCATTTACCTTGGTAAATATGATCTAGTATCTTTAGGATATAGGTGTACAAGCTTAGATTCAAGAAAAACATCATTTTTGTTCAATTTTTGTATTCAAATAGCCTTATAAAGAACAAAATCTTGATTTTAAATTTTTCGGCTTAAAAATCTTAAAGTTTCCATTTTTCTTGTTCCTATAGGATTAGTAACACTAGTTGTACAAGAATTTTTGCAAAACAACCTTCAAAAAGGTGTCTTTTTGTGTTTTTTATAATTTTGGGTTTTGGGTTAGTTGTAACCGATCTACTCAGGATTAGTTGAAACCGATCTACTTAATTTTTTTAGTTCAACCGATCTACTCAATTTTTAGTTGGAACCGATCTATTAATTTGTAGTGGAAACCGATCTACTCAAGAGCCAGTTTCAACCGATCCACTTAGTTTTTAGTTGGAACCGATCTATTAATTTTTAGTGGAAACCGATCTAATCAAGAGCCAGTTTCAACCGATCTACTCAAGAGCCAGTTTCAACCGATCTACTGTTTTTAGTGGCAACCGATCTACTCTTTTCTGTGGAAACCGATCTACTAATTTTTAGTGGAAACCGATCTACTGTTTTTAGTGGCAACCGATCTACTCTTTTTAGTGGAAACCGATCTACTATTTTTTAGTGGAAACCGATCTACTATTGTTAGTTGAAACCGATCTTCTAAATTTTTAAAATTATACGGTTTATTTCTTTGACTTGTAAAATCCCGTGAAACATTAACTTGTTTTCCCGGTCTTGTCAAGAATTGTAAAATCCCGTATAAGTTTTAAGACATAAAACACACAAAAGACAAGTCATAACAACACAATTACTTTCAATCATCGTTCAATCAAACAGTAATCTTTTAACATTCAAATTTCTCAATGACTACTCTTGTTGACAAAGCGATTCTTTCGGGTGCAGACAATCGTCCACCTATGTTGGAAAAAGATATGTACGATTCTTGGAAAAGCAAAATGGAGCTATACATGATGAATGGAAAACATGGACGGATGATCCTTGAATCCATTGAAAATGATCCACTCATCTGGCCTACAATTGAGGAAAATGGTGTGACTAGGCCAAGAAAGTACTCTGAATTGACTCATGCGGATGCAATTCAAGCTGATTGTGATGTCAAAGCAACAAATATCATTCTCCAAGGATTACCACTAGAGGTCTATGCACTTGTTAGCAATCATCGAATCGCCAAGGAACTTTGGGAAAGAATTCAACTTCTCATGCAAGGAACTTCATTGACAAAACAGGAAAGAGGGTGTAAACTATATGATGAATTCGATAAGTTTGCTTATAAGAAGGGGGAAACACTACATGATTTTTACTTGAGATTTTTACTGCTACTCAATGACATGAACATCTACAATATGAAACTGGAACAATTTCAAGTGAACACCAAGTTTTTGAATACCCTTCCTCTTCAGTGGAGCAAATTTGTGACAGATGTCAAAATGGTTCGGGACTTGCACACAACTAATATTGATCAGGTTCATGCTTACTTAGGACAACACGAATTTCATGCAAATGAAGTTCGTTTAATGCATGAATGCAACTCAGATCCGCTTGCTTTGATTGCAGCCCATCAGATGACTCAGTCTCCTTATCAAACTCATCAAAACTCATACCAAAACTCTTAATTTCAACCACAAGTTTCACTATATCAATCTCCACAGTATGGATCACCTTATCAGTCTCAACAATACTCAATCAATCAACCATCAACAACTTATCCATCCAATGATTATCAATTATCAGTTCACCACAACATTTATTCTCCACAACCATCCATCCCTCAATTGGAATATGCTCCCACAGTCAACCAACAACCACAACAATCTGAATTTCCCCAACTAGACTTGGGTCTAACTCTTCTTGTGTTCAAGCAAGGTGACGATCCCATTGACGCCATCAACCATATGATGTCATTCCTATCAGCTGTTGTCACATCTCGCTATCCTACTACCAACAACCAGCTAAGGAATTCGTCAAACCCTAGGCAACAAGCTACCATTAATGATGGAAGAGTGACTTTACAACCAGTACATGGGAGGCAAATTTCTTTTGCTACGGGTACCACTAGGACCTACACTCCAGGAGCAAGTGGAAGCAATTCTGGGAAACAAAGAACTGTTATTTGTTACAACTGTAAAGGGGAGGGACACATGTCCAAACAATGCACTAAACCTAAAAGGAACGGGATGATTCGTGGTTTAAGGATAAAGTGTTGTTGGTACAAGCTCAAGCAAATGGTCAAATTCTACATGAAGAATAGTTAGCATTTTTGGCAGATCTAGGAATTGCAGAAGGTCAAGCCACACAGACAGTCATTACCCATAATGCCGCTTGTCAAGCTGATGATTTAGATGCATATGACTCTGATTGTGATGAACTCAATACTGCCAAAGTTGCTCTCATGTCAAATTTGTCTCATTATGGTTCAGATGTTCTTGCTAAGGTACACAATCCTGATAATATGGATAACAATATGATAAATCAAGATGTGCAGGTGAGGCCGTCTTCTGAATAGTCGAGTGTTGTGAATCATTCAAAGACTAAAATAACCAGTGATAGCAATATCATTCCTTATTCTCAGTATGAGAAAAAAACACAACAGGCAGCTGTTCAGAATTTTAACTCCTATGCACAACAAGATGCACTGATATTATTTGTGATAGAACAACTAAAAACCCAAGTAATTAATTGCACCAAGATTCATCTGGACAATAAAAGTGTCAATGAGACTTTAGTTGCTGAGCTTGAAAGATATAAAGAACAAGTTAAAGTTTTGAAAGAAGGACAAAATGTTGATTTAAAAAGCTGAGATAACGTTTCAGATATGTGTGAACAGTCTGTCGAGATTGATCGTCTTAAACAAACTCTTTATGAACATCTAAAAGAAAAAGAATCTTTAATGCAAACAGTTACTCTTCTCAAAAATGATTTTAAGAAAGAAGAATCTAGAAACATTAATAGAGAAATTGCTTTAGAAAAGAAGATCAAACAGCTAGATAATATTGTTTATAAGGAGATCAATCAGCACAAACTGTTCATATGTTGACAAAACCACAGTTTTTCTATGACCATACCACTAAACAAGCTCTAGGTTTTCAAAATCCTTTCTATCTGAAGAAAGCTCAGCAGTTGGAACCAAAGCTTTATGATGGTAATGTCATTAAGAGCACTAGTGCTATTGTGATTCCTGACTCCGAAGAAACCCTAATGCTTGCTGAAGAGAGTCGTTCAAAAATGATTTTAAAACAACAGTTGCCATTGGTTTTAGAAAAGAAAGTTAATACCACACCAGTTGATTATGCTGTTCTCAACCAACTTTCTCAAGATTTTGAAAAATGATTTGTTCCACAAACTGAATTATCTGCTGAACAAGCCTTTTGGTCTCAGAATTCTATGAATTCTTCAGATCCTAGTCCTTCTTGTAGACCCACCAAAGTCGAGGTTCCAAAAGAACTTCCTAAAGTCAGCATGGTAAATACGAGTTTGAAGAAACTTAAACACCATCTTGCTGGCTTTGACGTGGTTGTCAAAGAAAGAACCATGGCCACAGCCATCACTGAGGGCTCGTGGGGGTTTGAACATACAAAAGCTTGTTTTAGGGATGAAATTATTCCATTTGTAAAAGCACTGAAGGACATATTCAATACATTCGATCAATATTTAATTGATGAACTTACTGAAGTCCAAAATGTCTTTCATCAAATGGAACAGGTTGTGGAACAACATCGTTTAGAGTCCAAAACATTTGAAGTTAAAATGAATCAAGTTTTAAATGAGAACGAACGACTCTTGGAACAAGTCATTAACAAAGATACAATGAACATAATTATGAATTATAGTGTGGATAATGCTTCTGTGAATGTGCATGAATGTAAAAAGTGTCTCAAACTTGAGACTGAGCTTCTCAACAAAAAAGATATCATTGAAAAAGAGACTTACGATAAACTTCTCAGAAGTTATACAACCCTTGAAAAACATTGCATCTCTTTAGAAGTTGACACTCAACTTAATCAGGAAATTTTTCGAAGGGACAATTCTGTTTCAAGTCAAAGTGCTCCAAATTTTGATCAATACTTTGAATTAAATGAATTGAAATCTCAGTCACAAGAGAAAGACACGGTCATAAGGAAGTTGAAAGAGAGAATTAAATCTTTAAGTGGAAATATGAATGAGGATAAGGTCAAGAAGGACATAGAAGAGATTGAAACGATAAATATTGAATTGGATCATAGGGTGTCAAAGCTAATTGCTGAGAATGAACCTTTGAAACAGACTTATAAGCAACTTTATGACTCAATCAAACCAACACGTATTCGATCAAAAGAACAATGTGATGCTTTAGTTAATCAAGTCAATCAAAAGTCTATAGAAATCTCTAGTTTAAATGTAAGTCTTCAGGAAAAAGAATTGGTCATTACAGCTCTCAAGAATGAATTAAGAAAACTTAAAGGAAAAGATTTGGCTGATAATATTGTCACCAGAACACTATTGCTTCAGAAATGCTTAAGATTGATGTGGAACTAATAGCCCCTCGATTGTTGAACAATAGGACAACTCACTCTGACTGCCTTAGGTACACTTAGGAACAAGTTGCGATTCTTAGGGAAATAGTAGAACAAGGAAAATTACAAAATCCCCTAAATACTTCCTTAAACTCTGCTTGTAAGTATACCAAACAAAGTCAGGAGTTGCTTATAATAATCAGACAAACCTGCCCTAGCATTAACAATTTAAGTGATAAATTAGTGGCTGTGACCCCAAAGAACAATGACAAAAGAGTTAGATTCACTGAGCCCGTCACATCCTCAGGAAACACAAACATAAAAACAGCTTCTTCATCAAACCTAGTTTCTAACAAACCTATGTTGTCTTCTACAGGAATAAAACCGTCTACTAGTGCTAGCGGATCACAGCCTTCAGGCAATACAAAGAAAGATAAGATTAAGCAAACACCAAGTAGTACTCAGAAGAATAAAGTAGAAGCCCACTCTAGGACAGTTAAATCTAGTTTAAAAAATAAGAATTGTGTTGTGGAACTTAACGAAACTGCAAATGTGCAGCATTCCAAGCTTAATGGGAATTCTGAACTTCTATGTGTTAAGTGTAATGGTTGCATGCTTTCTGATAATCATGATTTGTGTGTTCTTAATTTTATCAATGATATGAATGCTCGTGTTAAATCTAAATCTATTAAGAAAAGTTCAAAGAGAAAAGTTTGGAAACCAACAGGAAAGGTGTTCACAAATATTGGATATACTTGGAGACCTCCTGGTCGGACCTTCACTATAGTAGGAAATGCGTGCCCTTTAACTTGGATTACCACAACTGCTGAAGTACCCCTTAGGAAACTAACTGCTCTAGAAACTGATACACCTAAGCTTGTAGTAACATTAGTTTACTCAAGCAAACCTAGGAAATCCAAAACTAATATTCTTGTTAGCAAACCTAAGATTGTTAAATCTATATCTGCTAACAACAAGGAACCTAGTAAATCTTAGGGATTTATAGTTTTCGATGTTCCATCTTCCTCTCTTGATGAATGCAAGTTGTCCAAATTGTTCTCTAGTATTTCGACTCCGGCTACTCAAAGCATATGACCGGAGATCACTCTCAGCTCACTAATTTCGTCAGTAAATTTGTTGGTACAATCAAATTCGGAAATGATCACGTGGCAAAGATAATAGGATATGGTGATTATCAGATTGGGAATGTTACAATCTCAAAGGTTTACTATGTGGAAGGACTTGGACACAACTTATTCTCCGCTGGGCAATTCTGTGATTCGAACCTTGAAGTTGCTTTTGGTCAACACACTTGCTTTATTCGCAATCTAGAAGGTGATGATCTATTGACTGAATCTCGAGGCAACAATCTGTATACACTGTCTATTGGAGATATGATGGCGTCCTCTCTTATATGTCTCTTATTAAATGCCTCAAAGACAAGTCATGGCTATGGCACCGACGTTTGTCTCATCTGAACTTTGGTGCAATCAACCATTTAGCTAGACACAGTCTTGTTCGAGGTCTCCCTAAGCTAAAATTTAAAAAGGACCATCTGTGTTCTACGTGTGCAATTGTAAAAGCAAGAAGAAACCCCACAAACCTAAACCTAAAGACACCAACCAAGAAAAACTCTATCTCTTACACATGGATCTTTGTGGTCCAATGCGTGTCGCAAGTGTTAATGGAAAGAAGTACATCCTCGTCATTGTCGATGATTACTCTCGATTTACATGGGTAAAGTGCTTAAGGTCAAAAGATGAAGCTCCGGATTTCATAATCAAGTTTCTCATGATGATCCAATTGCGGCTTAAAGCACCTGTCCGACGAACCAGAACAAATAATGGAACTTAATTTGTTAATCAAACTTTGCGTGAATATTATGAGAAGGTTGGAATCTCTCATGAAACATCTGTTGCTCGCTCTCCACAGCAAAATGGTGTCGTTGAAAGATGTAATCATACGCTAATTGAAGTTGCCCGCATAATGTTAATTTATGCAAAAGCTCCATTATTCTTGTGGGCAGAAGCAGTTGCTACCGCATGTTACACCCAAAATCGTTCCATCAAACGTCTTCGTTACGGAAAAACACCATATGAGCTTTTACATGACAAACTTCCTGACTTATCTTTTCTCTATGTATTTGGTGCACTTTGTTATCCGACAAACGATAGCGAGAACTTAGGCAAGTTACAACCGAAAGCTGATATTGGTATTTTCATTGGCTATGCACCCACAAAGAAAGCATTTTGAATTTACAACCAACGTACCAGATGAATCATCGAAACAATTCATGTAGATTTTGATGAGCTGACAACTATGGCTTTTGAACACAGCAGTTTAGAACCCGCACTTCATGAAATAACTCCTGCAATAATCAGTTCATGACTCGTGCCAAACCCTCCTCCTTCAACACCGTTTGTACCACCTTCAAGAACTGATTAGGATCTTTTGTTTCAACTATTGTTTGACGAATTACTCAACCCTCCATCAAGTGTTGATCGCCTACCCCCTGAAGTTATTGCTCCAATTGCTGAAGTAGTAGTTCCAGAACCCGCTGCATCAAGCGGTTTACCTTCCTCAGCGACAATTGACCAAGATGCACCATCACCTTTTAACTCTCAAATAACACTCGAAACTCAATCTCCTGTCATTTCTAACGATGTTGAAAAAGAAATTCACGACTTAGATGTTGCACACATGAATAACGATCCATTCTTTGGCATTCCAATTCCAGAAAATGATTCTGAAGCATCTTCTTCTTCGGATGTTATTCCCACAATTGTGCACACTGCTGCTCCTAACTCAGAACACATTACCAAATGGACCAAGGATCATCCTTTAGACAACATCATCAGTGAACTCAAAAGACATGTTTTCACAAGACTTTAACTACATGAACAAGCCTTATTTTGTTACTACGATGCTTTCCTCACATTAGTTGAACCAAAGACTAATAAAGACATATTAACTCAATCATGTTGGATTGAAGCAATGAAAGAGGAGCTAAATGAATTTGAACGTCTTGAAGTCTGGGAACTCGTTCCTCGTCCAGATAAAGTGATGGTTATTACTTTAAAATGGATCTACAATGTGAAACTTGACGAATTAGGAGGAATTCTAAAAAACAAGGCTCGATTAGTTGCACGTGGTTACCGTCAAGAAGAGGGAATTAATTTTGAGGAATCTTTTGCTCTAGTGGCTAGACTTGATGCTATTTGAATTTTTCTCGCATTTGCTGCTCACATGAATATGATCGTCTACCAAAATGGATGCTAAGACGGCATTTTTGAATGGCATTCTGCGCAAAGAAGTTTATGTCAGCCAACCGGACGGGTTTGTGGATCAAGACAATCCGAATCATGTGTACAAGCTTAAGAAAGCTCTTTATGGGTTGAAACAAGCTCCTCGCGCGTTGTACGATCTATTGTCGAAGTTTCTACTCTCTCAGGAATTCTCTAAAGGAATCGTGGATCCCACATTGTTCATCAGACGACAAGGCAAAGATATTCTCCTGGTACAAATCTATATTGATGACATAATCTTTGCGTCTACTACACCTGAACTATGTGACCAATTTTCAAAAATAATGTGTTCAAAGTTTAAGATGTCGATGATGGGCAAAATATCATTTTTTTCTAGGACTACAGATTTCACAAAGTCCCATAGGCATCTTTTTAAACCATTCTAAATATGCTCTAGAATCTTTGAAAAAATATGGTATGGAATCTAGTGACCCCGTGGATACTCTTCTGGTGGAGAAATCCAATCTGGATGAAGATCCACAAGGGAAAGCCGTTGACCCTACATACTATCGTAGAATGGTTGGCACCCTTATGTATCTTACAGCCAATAGACCAGACCAAACATTTGTTGTATGCATGTGCGCCCGGTATTAGGCAAAGCCTACCGAAAAGTACTTACATGCTGTAAAAAGAATCTTTTAATACATACGAGGAACCGTTAATAGGGGACTCTGGTATCTAAAGGATTCTTCTATTGCTCTAACAACTTATGTAGACGCTGATCATGCGGGTTGCCAAGATACTAGACGAAGTACATCTGGAAGTATGCAATTATTTGGAGACAGACTTGTTAGCTGGTCATCAAAAAGGCAGAAAAGTGTTGCGATATCCAGTACGAAAGCTGAATATATTGCCTTGTCTGGCTGTTGTGCTCAAGTCCTTTGGATGAGATCACAACTTACCAACTATGGCCTTGGATTCAATAAAACTCCAATGTACTGTGATAACAAAAGCGCTATTGCTTTATGCCGCAACAATGTTCAACATTCTCGATCAAAACATATTGACATCAGATTCCACTTCATAAAAGAGCAAGTTGAAAACGGAGTAGTAAAGCTTTACTTTGTCAATACGGAGTATCAGCTAGCGGACATCTTCACTAAAGCCCTTGGCAGAGAAAGAATTGAATTTCTTATCAACAAACTGGGAATGCGAAGTTTTATGCCGGAGACCCTAAAACAATTGGCATATGAAGCTGAAGAATAGTGGTGGTACTTATTCAAATATCATGTATATAATATGTATATATATTAAAAACCAGAAAAACCAAAAAGATTTTTCATTTTCAGAAAACCTTTATAAAAACAAAATACAAAAATATAAAAATATGTATCTCTGGCATGTCTTCTGAAAATCGATAACATTTACGGTCTTAGAAATATCATTTAATAATGATACGAGGCTGTAAATGAAGTTCGAGCAGAAGTTCCAAAGTTTTCAAAACATGCCAATATGGCTTGCTATTATTTCAGATAGCAACCCGATCATCATTTTAAAGGCAAGTATTTTATAAAGGAAACTTGACCTCTCAACGGGAATTTATTCTCAGGCATGGTCTACTTTATGACCATGCAAAGGCTTGTGTTTATTTGCAACACAACCCGTGTTTCCTATATCAAACAAGTGTACGTGTCAGTGCCCTTATGTGTTAAAATAAAAGAAATCTTATTTTTTATTGGTAAAAAGTTGTCTTCACAATGAATTAGTGTTTTCGGTCATTACAAAAAGATTTTTAAAGACATTTCGACCACTCAAACAATGACAACAATTCTTTAGATAGAAAACGGGTCATTATTTGAGGGGGAGAAAGTGTCATCAAATAATCTTTTAAAATGGTCTTTCAAAATAAGTCACGGAATAAACGGATAAAGTTTTTGATAATGACGGATAAAAATTTAAAGGTGAGTTAACTTATATTAACTACAAGAGCTTTAGATGTCATTTGTTTCAAACTTTAAGGACTAATTTGCAATTTAAGACTTAGTTGATTCTCACGGAATAGATTTAAGCTTATCAATTCTTCGAACATGATCTATAATATATTTGCGTACTATGTTTTGCTGATTCCGAGGTATCGAAACCAGCAAGGGGGAAGGAGTAGATACATTAGAACGTACAACAAGTACACGTGATAGAGTCCATAGCCTTTTCTGATTTTAGGCCATTTCAAGAAGATGAATGTCATAACCGCAGAGAAAATCAATGTTTTAACTTATTACTTTCGAGTGCACTATTTCATCCACATGGGGGAAGAGACATCTCATAATCATTTAGTATGCATCATTTGAGTTCCAAAGGGGAAGTGTTAGGAGAATAATTATTTAAAACGTGAGAAGAGTTCTTTCTGATTCAATTAATGTTTACCCGACCAGTCAATCTCTAAGCTTATTCTTAAAAAAAGTAGATATATTTGATAGAAGATGTACACATAAGTATGATGATTCCTTTAGATTGTCAGTATCATGTAGGAAGAAATGTCTACATCCGAGACTTAGTTGACTTTGGAGTTATCATTTCGACTATTTAGAGGGAATAATTGTGACATCCGAGACTTAGTTAACTTTGGTGTTTCAATTTATATCATCACTATCATGAAGAGAGAAATGCGCTCATTCGGGACTTAATTGACTTTGGTGTTGTGGTATCAAATTCTTGAAAGGGTTAATTATGTGCTTTAGATATCTGGGCTTATACATTAAGACTGCTTGATGCGGCTTGCAAGAAAGTTTTAAATCTACTCAAGGAAGGATTGTTGATTTAGGGGGAAGCTAAGACAACTTCTTAAGAGAGACTACGAGGAAACCTACGGCTGCTACAAAGAACCATATGATTCTATCATATGATGTTCTCATCATTCAGGTCAAACCTCGTACATAATATACTTGTGAATATATAATTAAGTATTATAGACTTATGGTGATAATAAAGAGTGCTCGAGTACAAACTTTTTAAGAATTCCTTAGTAAATTCAAAATTATTCAAATTATTGTTGATATGTGTTTAATCACATATCATATTTCCTTATTAAAATGAGCTTAAAAGACCAAAAATATAAAAAAAATGCATTGTATATATGTGTTTTGTGATTTATGTCTTGCAGGTAACGGATATATAAAAAATGGACAAAAACAAAGCAAAAAAGACAAAATCGAGCACGAGATTGGAAGAGTGCAAGAAATCAAAGCCGAATGCGTATACATCTTTAAATGGACCAACCCGTGCCCATTTAATGGGTCGGGTCAGCCCATTACGATTTATACTATTAAAACCTTAAAAAATCATAAGCCTTATATAAAAATACAAGTCCAAGTCCCTAAAGCCTAAACCCATTCCTGGCTTAAGAAATAACAAAAGCCCAAATCAAATTAAATGACCCGAGCCCAAGTCAAAGATATAAACACGAGTTAAAAAATTTACTGTTCATCTATTTCACTCTTTCCCTCCAACATTTTTACAACAACACACAGAGCAACAGGGTAAGTCCCCATTACACACACGCTTCTTTGCTTCTAGAAGCTCCCCAACACCTCTGACACTCACTAAAGCCACGTTGGCAATCCTAGAGGTCATGATTGGTCGAATAGACATGGAGAGTAATCAAGGGTTTAGATTATGATGGATTGAGATCAAGGGCCAAGATTAGAAGGCTTGGACGCTCCTGAGGTCCTAGAACCTTCCTCTTCCTGCTATAAATAGAGGAGGTTTCACACAAAGATGATCATCTAGCTTTTAGTAGTGTTAGTATAGCTTATTAGTGTAATTTTTAGCTTATGGCATTTTTCTTATTGTAATCTTATTTAAAACAGCTTGTAATCTCTATTTGATATTAATAAAATTCTAAGTTTCATTTAAATTGTTCTTTAAATTCTGTTTTACTATTAAGCAATTATGGTTTAAATGTGTTTAGAATGTCTTAAATAAGCTCAATAAGCTCTCTCTATTACTCATAAGCTAGTTTTCATTCAGTTTAGCTTTCTAAAAGCTAAACTGAATAAGTCATTCACTCAAATCACTCAAAATAGTTGAATAAGCCAATTAGAAGATAAGCCAGAAATGAAAGGGCTTATAGGGCTTATTCAGAGCTTATTTCTTAAGCAGCTTGTAGATTTAAGCTCTTTAAAGCAATTTTAGATCCCTGTTTAGCTGGGATCAAGGTACATTTCTAGCTTAATTACTGTTTATGCTTATCTCAGCTTATTATCTGCTAATTCAATGCTTATTATGCTTAATCTGCCTTAATATAGCTTAAAATGTTTAGTTTATAGCTTATAATAGATTAGTTTAGGTTTACTTAGAATCTGTCCTTATTTGAGTGCATTTAGCTTATTAGTGTAGCTTATAGAATAGTGTTTATTTCTCTTTGATTTCTGCTTAATTGTCATTAATTATCTTAGTTCTTAATCTGTTTTTGCATTTCATAGCTTAATTTGATCTATTTTAGTGTAAAAATGGAAATTCAAAAGTTAAATGGGTGTTTGGGACAATAGCTTTAATAGGTTTAAAAGATTTGTAATCTATTTTTGCGTCACCTACTGAATTTCATAAGCTCAAATTAGTCCTAAGTAGAAGTTTTCATAAGCTCATAATAAGTCTAGTTAAGTTTTATAGTTTATCTTATCAAATTCTCAAGTCTGCAAGTTTTTAAGTGTTTTAAAACTGTTTATTTGATTAATTTTTCAAATGCCTGTGTGAGTTATAGTTTTCTGAGTTCAAATGAGTTTATATAGCATCATTGTCATCTATTTTGGAGTCATTTTGCTTGGAATAGCCTTTTGAGTTCTTTTGTTAAAAAACGGTCAAGAAAATTAAAGTAAATGGTTTGTTCTTTTAAGTCTTGTATTTGCAGATCATTAGAGGTTAATTCCTAGCTTAATGTAGGTTAATTCTACTTTAGATTTTCTTATTAAGTCATGTACTAAATCTATTTTAAGCTCTTTGCATTTTAATTTTGTTTATTGAGTCTTAAAATTATGATTGAAATTTGTCATTCATCTTAAAAAAGCCAAAAGATACTAGTGTAGACTGTCATTTCACTTATCTTTTCTAGCTTATTTCTTAACCATTTTGCTTAATTTCAGCTTCTTAGTGTTAATTAGGTGATGTTTTTAACCTGTTTTCTGTTCATAGCTTATTTCTAGTGCTTATTTGTTAAAAATCTTTGCTTAAAAAGTGTCAAAAGTCCTTTGAACCCCCTTTTTAGAGTTAACTGTCTTAAAAGTTTTCAGTTTATTTTCAGCTTATTTGGTTTGCTTATTTTAAGTTCTAGTGCTTAATAGGTCTAGAGATAAGACTGTTTCTAGCTTATTAAGTTTTCTGATTGCTTATTGTGTCTAAAAGCTCAAATCAGTTTCATCAAATTCTTAACTTGTAGTTTAGCAAACTGTCACTTAAATTCGTGCTTATTTTAGCTTATTGATAAGTTATGTCAAAAAGTCCTTTATTAAAGTTGTTTAACTTTGCTTATTCTTTTGCTTTTTCAAAAAGAAAAATAAAAAAAATGTTTTCATAAAAAGGAAGTCACAGGGTTCGAACCTGTGACATCCTCTTCACACACACAACACCTCAACCAACGCGCCCTTGGGACTTTTCTTTTAACCCTTTGCACAATTAATTACTTATACACGTTTTTCAGTTTTAGCTTATGGAGCTTATTCGTTTTGTTTAACAGCTTATTGTTTAGCTTTTTGTCCCGTTTTTCTTTATAAACCTTAGGAATAGTGTTAAGTATTTTTAGTAATTTTCTCAAAATTTTAGGATTTAGTTTAGTATTTTTAATTTAATTTTTAGTATAATTTAGTTTAAAAAACAATTTTAATTAGATTAAAAAGTCTAAAAAAAATTTCTGCCTTTTAAAAACTATTTTAAGACATTTAGCTTAAGAAATTTGCAATTTAAGTTTTTAGAGTTTTAATTTGTCTTATTTGGTTAATTAGTTTATTTTAATTTACTTTAATTGTTTTTAAATGTCGTTAGATTTTTAAGTTGCATTTATTTCTAAGTTTAGCGTGCCTTTATATGCTTTCTCTTTACGTTATTAGGTTTAGAATCTAAAATCCAAAATATTGATTATTCAAGCACATGATCACGAACCAAAACAAGGTTTTCAAATTCACACTTCGTCGGGATACGACGTCCGGGAGATAAAATATTGTTTATCCTCAAGCAATTTTTATATCAAACGAGATTCTCTCTATACTATTACTAATTTGGTATTTTAGGATATATATATTTTATTTATAGACTATTTGTATCGAATCAAGTTTTTGGCGCCGTTTCCGGGGAAGTGTGTTACGATTATCAAGTTGAAGTTTGAAGATTAGTGTATTGAAGATCCTTCCCCGTGAAGTTATCGTTTGTTCTTTTCTACTTTCTTTTATAAAACCATAAAAATACAAAAATATTTTGTTAACAAAAAGCAACCGTTGTGTCACTTGTGAAAACGGCTCACCTTTAGTTCAAACAAACTATAAGAGAGGTTTAAGGAGGGTTGATCCTACGAACTTCGACCCGAAAAGAGAAGGTTTTTAAAACGCTTTGCGCTTACCCGCTCCTCTGTTTCTTTGTGCGTTTTCTAGAGAGCTACCGTACACTTGTTCGATTACAAAAATATTTCCGTTCTATTTTATTTTTCTTATCTTGTTTTTAGTGCATGAGCACTCGTTTTACTTCTTCTAATCTATTTTCTTCGCTTAGAGACCCCGAGAGTCTTATTCGACGAAGGAATTTAGGTGAACCGTCATCTCTTTTCGACTTCGAAGAAGTTACGAGCATTCCTCATAATAATCAGGGACCGCCTCCTGCGGGACCTCTTCCTCCTAATAACAATGGTCCACCTCCGGTGGTGAGACCTAATGGGCCAGCTCCCCGATCGATGGAAGAGTTGTGCCAACCATCTATAAATGGACAGGGCGGACCAATTGCCCCGATTCCAATTCAGGCTACAAATTTTGGACTTCGTCATCACATGATTCAACAAGTTCAAAATACTTGCCAATTTCACAGATTATAGGGCGACGATGCCAATAGACATATTGACAAATTTTTGGAAGTCACTCAACATATGAAGCAAAATGGGGTCTCCGATGACGCCCTACGTCTATCTCTTTTCCCATATTCCATGACGCATCATGCTACCGCATGGTATGATAGCCTTCCAAGGAATTCCATCCACTCTTTCGACGAAATGATGAGGAAATTTCTCTCAAAATATTTTCCTCCTTCGATGGTGACTAAATTAAGGAATGAGATCACGAAATTTTGACAAGAACCGCACGAATCATTATTCGAGGCATGGGAGCATTACAAATTGTACATTGATCGGTGTCCTAACCATAATATGCTTTTAGTTACACAAATTGATACGTTCTATAATGGTTTGACATTAAGGCATCGGGACACCATCAATGCTGCAGCGGGAGGAACTTTTATGCAAAAGGTACCAGAAGAATGTTACGAATTGATTAAGAACATGACCGCTCACCACAACCATTGGGACACTTCAGCAACTCGAGATGAGACATCTAGAACTATCTCTTCTACTTCTACTACCGAGAGTCCATAAGTTATTCGACAATTGGAAATGATGAATAAGAATTTTCTGAATATGATAAGACAAATACAATCGGTCAAATCTGTGAGTCCGAAGTGCGAGACTTGTGGTGGTCCCCATTCTTTTACCGAGTGTCCAGTCGTCGATGGCTACACTCAAGAGGCCGCTTGTGCTATTACGGGTAACCATAATTCGAGGGGTAATTCCTACCAACCACAAGGTGACCGTAATATGCTTAGCTATCGCTCGAATAATTACCTCGGACCACCCGGTTTTGATCAACCTAATCTGCAAAATAATTAAAACCGATACAATCTAAATCAAGGAAGAGGGCAAAAACTTCAATCAAGGAAACAATAATTATCAAGCTCCGAATTTTCAAGCTCTAAATTATCAAGCTCAAGTTGGACCTTCGAATGATTTATTGAATTACATGAAGACTAATGATGTTAATATGAGAGCTATGCAAAATCAAATTAACAATATTAAAAAATGAATTTTAGACTTCAATGAAGAATCAAAACAATGAGTTAAGGAACATAATGAGCAATGAGCTAAAGAACGTGATGACCAATTTCTTACAAATGCAAAATCCCTCGGGTTCGGTATCACTTCCTAGTAACACCGTTGATAACCCGAGAGGTGACGTGAAAGCTATTACCACCTGAAGTGGTGTTGCTTACGATGGAACTATGATTCCACCTACTCCTTCTCCTCTCCCGAAGGAAGTGGAACGTGAAACCGAGGCGACAAAGGACAAGGTGCAAACTACAATTTCAGGAAGTACCGCAAACGTCTAACCTTTGGTTGTCCAAATTCCTATTCCGGAGCCCGAAGTTGCTCCGAAGCCTAATCCTAAACCATCGATACCTTATCCTTTGAGGCTTAATGACCAAAAGCTTCGTGAAAAGGCTAATAATCAAATGTTGAAGTTTTTTCAAATCTTTCAATGATTACACTTCGATATTAGCTTCGCGGATGCTCTTCTTCATATGTCGAAGTTTGCTTCTACAATTAAGAGTCTTCTAAGTAATAAGGAAAAATTATTCGAATTAGCAAGTACTCCGTTAAATGTGAATTGTTCGGCGATGCTCCTAAAAAAGTTGCCCGAAAAACTTAGAGACCCCGGCAAATTTCTCATCCCGTGTGATTTTCCAGAGTTAGATGAGTGTTTGGCCTTGGCCGATCTTGGCGCTAGCATTAATCTAATGCCTCTTTCCGTATGGAAGAAGCTTTCGCTCCCGGAACTCACTCCGACTGGCATGACACTCGAACTTGCAAACCGATCGGTTGCTTATTCGGAAGGTGTTGCCGAAGATGTTTTTGTAAAAGTAGGAACGTTTTATTTTCTGGCCGACTTTGTTGTAGTTGATTACGATGTTGATCCTCGGGTTCCTCTCATCCTCGGGAGAACTTTCTTAAGAACGACACGAGCTTTAATCGATGTACATGGTGAAGAGTTAACTCTTCGAGTCAATGATGAGGCCATTACGTTTAAAGTCGGACACACTTTGAGATACTCCCGTTATTATTATGATGAAACGGTTCATCAAGTCAATGTCATAGACGTTTCTTGCGAGGAGTATGCTCAAGAAGTGCTTGGATTTTCGGATAGTTCGACGAGTGGCAATCCTACTTCTTCGGATCCTATCATTGCTTTTTATTCCCCCTCGTTTACTCCTTTTGAAGGAGGAGATTTCATTTTGGAAGAGATAGAGACTTTTCTACGTACCCCGAAAGAACTTTCTAATTTGGATGACGATTATTACGACACGGAGGGAGATATTTTTTACCTTGAGAAATTGTTAAATGAAGATCCTTCTCCGAATCTCCCTCTGGTGAAGAATGACGACCTTAAGCAAGTTGATATTACTATGACGAAGCCTTTGATCGAAGAACCACCGGAACTCGAGCTTAAGGATTTACCTTCTCATTTAGAAGGAATCGATAAATTACCCATCATAATTTCTAAAGAATTAAAAGATGAAGAAAAGGCCGCCCTTTTAAAGGTTCTTAAGTCACACAAATGGGCCATCGCATGGAAAATTTCTGACATTAAGGGCATAGACCCTCCTTTTTGTACTCACAAGATCTTAATGGAAGATGACTTCAAACTGGCGGTTCAACATCAAAGAAGGGTAAATCTAAAAATTCATGAGGTTATCAAAAAGGAAGTTATCAAACTCCTTGATGCCAGATTGATTTACCCTATCTCCGATAGTCTATGTGTGAGCCCCGTTCATTGTGTGCCTAAAAAGGGTGGCATGACCGTAGTTGAAAATGAAGATAATGAGTTAAATCCTACTAGGTTAGTTACGGGATGACGCGTTTGTATTGATTACCATAAGCTTAATGATGCCACCAGTAAAGATCATTTCCCGTTGCCTTTCATGGACCAAATGCTTGAACGTTTAGCAAGAAACGAATACTATTGCTTTTTAGATGGATTTTCTAGATATTTTTAAATTCCTATTGACCCGCAAGACCAAGAGAAGACCACTTTCACTTGCATATATGGGACGTTTGCCTACCGACATATGCCTTTTGGTTTATGTAATGCTCCGGGCACGTTCCAAAGGTGCATGATGGCCATTTTCCACGACATGATCGAGGAAACAATGGAGGTCTTCATGGACGATTTCTCGGTCTTCGGGTATTCTTTCTCATCATGCCTCTCCCATCTAGACAAAATGCTAAAACGGTGGGAAGATACCCACTTAGTTCTAAATTAGGAGAAATGTCATTTCATGGTGAAGTCATGTGACTCATGTCAACATCAAGGCAAAATCTCGCAAAAAGATAAAATGCCTCAAAATGCAATTCAAGTATGCGAGATCTTTGACGTGTGGGGCATCGATTTTATGGGACCGTTCCCATCTTCTCAAGGGAAAAAATACATTATCGTGGCCTTTGACTACTTGTCTAAATGGGTTGAAGCGAAAGCGCTCCCCACTAATGATGCCCGAGTTGTCGTTAAATTTTTAAAATCTCTTTTTGCCCGATTCGGAACTCCTCGTGCTATAATTAGTGATCGCGGTACTCATTTTTGCAATGACCAATTTGCAAAGGTCATGCTTAAGTATGGAGTTACCCATCGTCTTTCTACCGCGTATCATCCACAAACGAGTGGACAAGTGGTGGTTTCAAATCATGGTTTGAAACGTATCTTAGAAAGGACCATAGGCGAAAATTGAGCTTCATGGTCCGATAAGTTAGATGGTGCTTTATGGGCCTTCCGTATCGCATTTAAGACACCCATCGGGTGCACTCCTTTTAAGCTCGTGTACAGAAAGGCTTGTCCTCTTCCTATCAAACTTGAACAGAAGGCTTATTGGGCCTTAAAGCATTGCAATTTTGACCTCAAGACCGCGGATGATCACCGAAAAGTTCAAATGAATGAATTAAATGAACTCCGGGATCAAGCTTACGAGAATTCTTTAATCTACAAAGAGAAAACGAAGAAGATTCATGACTCCAAGATTAAGAACCGCATTTTCAACATTGGTGATCGAGTTCTTCTCTTCAATTCTCGATTAAAGATTTTCTCGGGCAAGCTCAAAACCGTTGGACCGGACCATTCACCGTTGCTCAAGTTTTCCCTTATGGAACCATCGAGTTATCTCAAACCGACGGACCAAACTTCAAGGTGAACGGTCATAGACTTAAACACTATTTTGGAGGGGACATACCACCTATGGTTGCCTCGGATCTCCAAACTTTTCCTATGGACCACTAAATTCAGAGTCGAGTCAGGCTCGTGATGCGGTTAACAAAAACAAGCGCTTCGTGGGTGACAACCCATGCTTATCCCTAGTAGTAGTATATTAGTATAAAATTTATTAATAAGTGTGATGTGAGGAGGCTCGCCTCTTCCTTTCTCGTGTTTCGTGGTTTGTGTTTTATGTCAAGGATTGCCCGGATTTTGAAGACTCTCGTACTCGTGGTTTTGTCCATCATTCACTCGATCTTTGATCCTTTGCACGCTTATATATGGGAATCCGATATCCTAGATCTTATTGATTAACGTTTATCTATTAGCATAATTAATAAACGGCTTTAGATTTACGTAGAGACCCTTTAAACATTGAGGACAATGTTTAGTTCTAGTATGGGGGGGATCTTTCGATTTGATCTTACTTGCATTTGCCTTGTCTTCACGTAACCCCTTTTTTCCATCAAAAATAGCAAAAATATGTGATTTTATGCCAAAATTAAAAAAAATCAAAAATAAAATAAGTGTTTTGACAAGTAGTTTTGTCTTTTTGAGAATAAATTTTGACTTGATCGAGCATGTTGCGCTCTAGCTTGCCCCTTAACTTATATAAATTTAAGCTTTTGCTAGTCTTTTATACAAGAAGCTTTAAAACGCGAATTCTAGCTTGAAAAAGCCAAGAGTTTGCAAGTTTCCATAATAGACTTTAAATATGCAAAGCTTGTTTTTATTAGACTAAGCATTCGCGGATTTTTTTATTAAATATTTTAAATTTGCGAAGTACTAGAAATGATAGAGTAAGATATAAGTTAGATGCTAAGCGTGGAGTAGTTGGATCTCTTTAGAGCTCATAGAGGTTAATTGTGGCTTTTTACTCCCATCAGCTTAATAAACATTATATATTTATTACATAAATAAAGTTGCTTTGGTTTTTGCGATTCTTAGTTTAGATCCCTTCGTAGAGATTCCTTCTGGTGAAAGTAAGGTACACATCGAAGTTTTGTCAATGTTGTGGGGAATTAGGCTACCGATTCCTGACGGCTCGCTACTGTTGTCTAAGTAGTTAAAAGACCACAGGACTTGAAATTTGGCTATAATAATAATATAATAAACTCAAGCCGAAATAAGACTTTTGGATCATGGTCGGCTCGCATACCGATGTAACAGTCGTTTAAAGGGTGGAGGTAATAATAATAATAATAATAATAAAAACTATGAGCTGATAAAAGTTTATTGTCTCTGGTCGGTTCGCTGCCGATGTGGCAGTCTTCAAAAGAAGGCCCATAGTAAGAATAATAAATCCGAGACTGATAAAAGTTTGCTACATCTGGTCGGTTCGCTGCCGACGTTGTAGCCTTCAAAAAGGTCAAGGATCTCCTGGTCGAAATAAGACTCCTTGACCATGGTAGGCTCGCAT
Source organism: Tanacetum coccineum (assembly GCA_026074375.1). Classification (NCBI taxonomy): domain Eukaryota; kingdom Viridiplantae; phylum Streptophyta; class Magnoliopsida; order Asterales; family Asteraceae; genus Tanacetum; species Tanacetum coccineum. Next base: position 63,053 of record BQNB010009944.1, read on the forward strand.
ACCGATGTGGCAGTTGTTTAAAGGATCAGGGGGTTTAATAATGTTGCAATAATAATAATAATAATAATAAAGCCAAATTTCGAATCCGGAGTTATCTAAATAAAGCCTCTGTCTCTGTACTCGTAGTTGAGTTGTTTCGGATGAAATAAAAAGGATAACCCCTAAATCATGCGAAATTAGAACCTTAATGTGGACCTTATCCTCACCACATCGTTTCTTTAGGAAATGATTTCAAACTAATTATGGTATAAACCGGATTTACTTTATAAAAATAAAGCCATAATTTATTTGTCACCAATAATAAGAATAAAATCCTTAGAAGACTTAGGAATAAAATCCATAATTTATTTAACAATAATTTCATTTTTAAGCTTGGTTTGGGGCAGGTGAAAAATTGAGGACGATGAATTTATCCTTTTAGTGTTTCTTGTTCCGTGATCCTTAAAGTTATGATAAATAATAATAATAATAATAAGAGTTGATATATTTATAAAAATGGTAAAACGGGGGCTTTTCAAAACTAGCGATTTCTTAATCCCCTTAGATGAACACTTAGCTACTTTTCGAGGTAATTAGTCTAAGGGGGTTGAAATTTTTGGTTTTCTAAATGTGTATTTATGACATCGCGTGAGGACACGGCAATAACTTAGTATGGAGGATTTTTGATATGTGTTTAATCACATATCATTTTTCCTTATTAAAATGAGCTTAAAAGACCAAAATATATGAAAAATGCATTGTATATATGTGTTTTGTGATTTATGTCTGGCAGGTAACAGATATAACAAGGACAAAACCGAGCACAAGATAGGAAGAGCGCAAGAAATCAAAGCCGAAGGCTTATACATCTTTAAATGGACCAACCCATACCCATTAAATGGGTCGGGTCAGCCCATTGCAATTTATACTATTAAAACCATAAAAAATCATAAGCCTTATATAAAAATACAAGTCCAAGTCCCTAAAGCCTAAACCCATTCCTGGCCCAAGAAATAACAAAAGCCCAAATCAAAATCAAATGACCCGAGCCCAAGTCAAAGATATAAACACAGGTTAAAAAAAATCAATGTTCATCTCTTTCTTTCCCTCCCTTATTTTTACAACAACATACATAGCAACAGGGTAAATCCTCCTTACATACACGCTCCTTTGCTTCTAGAAGCTCCCTAGCACCTCTGACACTCACTAAATCCACGTTCGCAATCCTAGAGGTCATGATTGGTGGAATAGACGTGGAGAGTAATCAAGGGTTCAGATTATGATGGATTGAGATCAAGGGCCAAGATTAGAAGACTTGGACGCTCCTAAGGTCCTAGAACCTTCCTCTTCCTGCTATAAATAGAGGAGGTTTCATATAGAGATGATCATCTAGCTTTTAGTAGTGTTAGTATAGCTTATTAGTGTAATTTTTAGCTTATGGAATTTTTTTATTGTAATCTTGTTTAAAACAACTTGTAATCTCTATTTGATATTAATAAAATTCCAATTTCATTTAAATTGTTCTTTAAATTCTGTTTTACTATTAAGCAATTATGGTTTAAATGTGTTTAGAATGTTTTAAATAAGCTCAATAAGCTCTCTCTATTACTCATAAGCTAGTTTTCATTCAGTTTAGCTTTCTAAAAGCTAAAATGAATAAGTCATTCACTCAAATCACTCAAAACAGTTGAATAAGCCAATTGGAAGATAAGCCAAAAATGGAAGGGCTTATATGGCTTATTCAGAGCTTATTTCTTAAGCAGCTTGTAGATTTAAGCTCTTTAGAGCAATTTTAGATCCCTGTTTAGCTGGGATCAAGGTACATTTCTTTTACTTAATTCCTAGCTTAATTACTGTTTATGCTTATCTTAGCTTATTATCTGCTAATTCAATGCTTATTATGCTTTATCTGCCTTAATATTGCTTAAAATGTTTAGTTTATAGCTTATAATAGATTAGTTTAGGTTTACTTAGAATCTGTCCTTATTTGAGTGCATTTAGCTTATTAGTGTAGCTTATAGAATAGTGTTTATTTCTCTTTTATTTCTAGTTAATTGTCATTAATTATCTTAGTTCTTAATCTGCTTTTACATTTCATAGCTTAACTTGATCTATTTTAGTGTAAAAATAGAAATTTAAAAGTTAAAGGGGTGTTTGGGACAATAGCTTTAATAGGTTTAAAAGATATGTAATCTGTTTTTGGGTCACCTACAGAATTTCATAAGCTCAAATTAGTCATAAGTAGAAGTTTTCATAAGCTCATAATAAGTCTAGTTAAGTTTTCTAGTTTATCTTTTCAAATTCTCAAGTCTGTAAGTTTTAAAGTGTTTTAAAACTGCTTATTTGATTAATTTTTCAAATGCATGTGTGAGTTATAGTTTTATGAGTTCAAATGAGTTTATATAGCATCATTGTCATCTGTTTTGGAGTCATTTTGCTTGGAATAGCCTTTTGAGTTCTTTTGTTCAAAAACAGTCAAGAAAATTAAAGTCAATGGTTTGTTCTTTTAAGTCTTGTATTTGCAGATCATTAGAGGTTAACTCCTAGCTTAATGTAGGTTAATTCTAGTTTATATTTGCTTATTAAGTCATGTACTAAATCTGTTTTAAGATCTTTGCATTTTAATTTTGTTTATTGAGTCTTAAAATTATGATTGAAATCTGTCATTCATCTTAAAAAAGCCAAAAAGATACTAGTGTAGACTGTCATTTCACTTATCTTTTCTAGCTTATTTCTTAACCATTTTGCTTAATTTCAGCTTCTTAGTGTTAATTAGGTGAAGTTTTTAATCTGTTTTCTGTTCATAGCTTATTTCTAGTGCTTATTTGTTCAAAATCTTTGCTTAAAAAGTGTCAAAAGTCCTTTGAACCCCCTTTTTAGAGTTAACTGTCTTAAAAGCTTTCAGTTTATTTTCAGCTTATTTGGTTTGCTTATTTCAAGTTCTAGTGCTTAATAGGTCTAGGGATAAGACTGTTTCTAGCTTATTAAGTTTTCTTATTGCTTATTGTGTCTAAAAGCTCAAATCAGTTTCATCTAATTTTCTAAAAGTCTTAACTTGTAGTTTAGCAAACTGTCACTTAAATTCGTGCTTATTTTAGCTTATTGATAAGTTGTGTCAAAAAGTCCTTTATTAAAGTTGTTTAACTTTGCTTATTCTTTTGCTTTTTCAAAAAGAAAAATAAAAAAAATGTTTTCATAAAAAGGAAGTCACAGGGTTCGAACCTGTGACCTCCTCTTCACACACACAACACCTCAACCAACGCGCCCTTGGGACTTTTCTGTTAACCCTTTGCACAATTAATTACTTATACACGTTTTTCAGTTTTAGCTTATGGAGCTTATTCATTTTTTAACGGCTTATTGGTTTAGCTTTTTGTCTCGTTTTTCTTTATAAACCTTAGGAATAGTGTTAAGTATTTTTAGTAATTTTTTTAAAATTTTAGGATTTAGTTTAGTATTTTTAATTTAATTTTTAGTATCATTTAGTTTAAAAAATAGTTTTAATTAGATGAAAAAGTCCAAAAAAAATATTTTCTGCCTTTTAAAAATTATTATAAGACATTTAGCTTAAGAAATTTGCAATTTAAGTTTTTAGAGTTTTAATTTGTCTTATTTGGTTAATTAGTTTATTTTAATTTACTTTAATTGTTTTTAAATGTCGTTAGATTTTTAAGTTGCCTTTATTTCTATGTTTAGCGTGCCTTTATATGCTTTCTCTTTACGTTATTAGGTTTAGAATCCAAAATCCAAAATATTGATTATTCAAGCACACAATCACAAACCAAAACAAGGTTTTCAAATTCACACTTTGTCGGGATACGACATCCGGGAGATAAAATATTGTTTGTCCTCAAGCAATTTTTATATCAAACGGGATACTCTCTATACTATTACTAATTTGGTATTTTAAGATATATATATTTTATATATAGACTATTTGTATCGAATCAATTGTACTCAACACTGTCTTATGTACCCTCAAATATTAAGAGGGAGCATTAAAATGTTCCGATTCGGCTTGATTAATAATTAGACATCCTTTCCCTGAAACCATGAATATTTGAATCAAATGATATCCAAAATATCAAGAGATTTGACATTTTTGATAAGGGGAGAAGATGTGATTAAAAATGTGATTTTAAGATCTCAAGTGTATGCTATCCCATATATATGTTAAACTCTTTTGATTAATCGATGCACATATAAAGGGGGAGAAAATGGTTACGTGTTGGCAGAAATGTGGAAGTACTAAAGACCGACCATTTAATTTGTTGTATTGGAGTTATAAGGTGGTTAAGTTTAGGTACTCATTCCCATGATCCAGCCAAAACTGGAGGATCTACCCAAGGATATTCCACTAGATAGTGTAGTAGTCCTTAGGTATAAAAAAAGGAGTAAAAGTGAGAATAAGGGAAACGTGCCGACTAAGATGGAGCTAGTACTAGAACAAACCCAACAAGGTACTAGTTATGAAGTCTCGGTAAGCGCTGAAGGGGTTGAAGAATTAAAAAGAAAAGTTAAGATAAAGGGTGAAAAAAAAGAAGCCTTCCTTACACTTAGGCAGAAACCGGGTCAAGACATCTGCTGTCAAGAATCACAAAGATGATTGCTGACATTGAAGACTGACATCATGGACTCAGTGATGCAATGCACAACCCTCCCTAGCCACTCAGAATCTCTCAAAAGATTTCTGTTTCATTTCTCACGGAGATTACATGCATTTCTATCAACTTTCTCACTCCGAGTTAGTTGGTATTGAAAAGGTGGCAGTCTGCTCCAGCCTTCGATCACTAAAACCAAAGTGCACTATTGAGTCTAGAGCCAAAAGAGATCATCCATAAATCTCATTAGGACACTTGTCAAAATTATGCTTGCTATCTCACACAATGTGAATAACGAGAAATATATAAAGAGTCCTACGCATTATCCTTGTGATTTTGCCAGAACATCAGAGTGATACTCAAGTAATCACAATGAAGATGGAAATCCTGCTTGAGCCAACATCAAACAAGCTCATGGTAGGTGACTTGTGCGATTCTATATGAATCAAACTTGTGACAACTGGAAAGAAACGATGGTGCGATTCTTAATGAATCAAACTTGTTCCAGTATATGAATTGACGATTGATGATGAATTTTTGAAATGATTAACACTCTCGATGTGTCACAAAACCACTTTAGCAAGTGACATGTCGATTGATTTTTCAAATCAATTTTTATTTCAATCGGTGAGATAGTAACTCGCTGGTTCACTCTTATCGTTCTGTCTGCTTTGAGACGTTCCGGTAATGAGAACATGCTGAGTTTGATGAATCTAACACATATGCGTTAGAAAGATTCGATATTTCAGCTGGAAATCCTGTCAAGGAGATTCTTCTTAAATTGAATCTACCTTATCACAGGTCGATCCACATGGATTCGAAGGTTACTCCAACCAAACATGGGCGAATGACAAAGCAATATTCGTCCCCTAGCTTTATTACTAACTGTTTTAATGCATGATATTTAAAGATGGAGGCGAAGGTACATGATTCCAGCTGTCTTAAAGATTCATAACCACATTCTCATACCCAACTGACAAATATAAATACATCATGAAAGCTCAAGTACATGTTTCAAGACTTCCGCTACTCTGATACCGTATGTCCTTCTTGAAGCGACGAAGTGTTAAAATTAAAGAACTTTAAGAAAGATGCATTATTAAAGCTTTTTAAGTTATCAAAACAAGAAAGGTATGAGCATATCGGTCCAAAAGTCACAAGTTCACAAGATGGAAAAGTTTACAAGATGGCGAAAAGAGATTATGCTTGGTTGATGATCTCAAGATGCTGAAGATCACATTGTTACATACAAGTCAAAGGAACAAGCTCAAGCCTAAAGTCAATGTTCACTACGCCATATTCATAAGAAAAGGAAAAAGAAAAGAAGTCTGTGAGCACAAGAACGAAGACCTTCATAGTATGCTAGGTTTAAGTTTTGCAAAATGGAGTGACCTCCCTTAGGGAGAGATTGTTAGGAACGCGAAAGTGTCGGTCACTTCCATAGATAACTGTAGTTAGCTCATTAAGTTAATATTTGGAAACTTACTTAAGAAGTTAGCAAAAAGCCCATGGACAAACCCATGAAGGCCCAAGCCTACGTCTAAATAGTAGGTATTTATACCCTTTCCATGCCATGGAAAGGGTGGTTGGTTATTTATTATTTCACACACATTGATGCATTTTCTGTTCATGTTTACTTTCTCTCTCTAAAGTGTTCATCCAACCACTCTCTCTCTCTAAAACTATATCTCTTTCCCTCATCAAGTATGTTATTAGATATTCATCACTTTTGATTTCACTTTTTGTGTTTTGGCAATTCTTTTTCGAACACACTTTTGATTTGCTTTTTCGCGTATGGTTTTTGTCTCTCTTTCTGTTTAGAAATTCCTCACCAGAAAATCTTTGTGTAACGATACTCTTTCAAGAATTATGATGATAAACTCTGATTTTGAATAAGACTCTGCTTTAAGAAATTCAAGAGTTATCAATCATGTTCTTAAAACTTTGTTTGTGAAAGGATACCATCTTAACACAACACAAAAAAGGAGATTTCACCAAAAATCGCATGTTTGAATTTTTTAAAGACTTATTTGAATGAAAATATGGTAAGGAATCAAATTTCTTTTATACAATAATTGATTGGTCACTAAGAAACTACCACATTTTGAACTTTAGATAACGGTCGAAACCGGATAAAACTTATACCTTGTTAAGGTCAATAAGTATGTACCACAATCAACTCAATCAGAAAACGGTTAAAACCGGACGTAACTTAGACCACTTAAATAATTATGTATAGAAGAGTCTGACTCAAGCTATATTGTACATTAAATCATTTACAGTTTGATTAGTCCTCTTTTGAAATCCTTTTTGAAAAACTTTATGTGATTATGAGTGTTAAGCCACATGAGATACATATCCGTTACAGACATTTGACTTTGACTATCAAAATTAACCATTTGACTATATCGAAACTAACCCTTTGACCATATCGAAATTGACCCTTTGAACATATCGAAATTAACCCTTTGACCATATCGAAATTGACCAGTTTGACTATATCAAAATTGACCAGTTGACCATATCGAAATTGATCCAACTTATCAAAAATGGTCATTTTATAACGTTTAATCCCTTTAACAGTCATCAAAGATCTATTAAAATCATCTATGTATAATATTAATCAATTTTGACCTTATCGAAATTTGTCAACCATATCGAAAATGGCTAAACATGCACCCTATATGATTTTAACAACAATTAATCACTCATATAATCTATTACAAGCATCTATGAACCTATATCAACCATTAATTACAAAAACCTCTAATTTCGACAAACCTTAATTTTATCAAAATTTATTTTCGATATCAAGAACTCAATCAAATCACACCAAAAAGTATAAAACTGATGATTTCCTTACGTTTTAAAAGAAGGTTTGTTTGCAATCGTTATAAAAATCAAGATTATACTCTATCAAAATTTAGCAAACCCTTCTTGTCGAGAAATGAGAATAAAAGGAAAAATGAAAAATCAATTTTCTTTTTATACTCATCGAAATTTAGGGCTTGACCCGTCGTTTTACTGGTTTTAGTTTTTGAAATTGTCATTTTTGGCCATTGTCTTTTATTTATCTAAATTTGTAGGTTTCAAGTGTAGCACATTTAGTCCCTTGAGTTTATGAATAATTTTTAAAACCAAAATTTTATAAACTCCCCCTCGGAGTGTGATCCCTTTGCTTAAATAGACCTTAAAATGGATTTTTATCTTTTTCAAAAAACACCCGTTTTGAAAATAAACCATTGGTTTATTTAACGCATTTATTTGAGAGATCACCATTTTTCATTGCAGTTAAAGACTTGTGACTTTTCAAAGATGAATTAACACAAACTACGTGAATAGAATATTTACAAAACACATGTTTTAGCAGTGACAACACATTTTTCTTAGAATAACTTCCCCTCAGATCATGATCCCTTAGAATAAATGAGAAGACATGTGTTTGTGTTTAAATTATGTTTTTGAAATTTTATATTTTATATTTTGTATTTGATTTTTAATTTTTCGAATTTAAAGATAATGTTTTTCCATTTTTATATTTTTCTGATTTTTATTTTGTTTTTGAAAAATTTATTTATATGTTTTGTTGTGTGATCTTTTCAAGAATATAAATTTTCTAGACATTCCAACTGTGTTGGAGTCATACATCGCATACCAATTCGATGAACTAGATACTCAAATCGTTCCTTTGGAATATCTTTGGTAAATAGATCAGCGAATTGATATTCTATACTGACAAAGTAAAGTTTCACCGTTCCCCTTTCAACATGTTCCTTAATAAAATGATACCGGATGTTAATGCGCTTAGTACGCGAGTGCTGAACCGGATTGCAAGAAATGGTGATAGCGCTCTTTGAATCACAATACATCGGTATTTTATTGAATTTGTATCCATAGTCCAAAAGCTGTATCCGCATCCAGATGACTTGTGCACAACAAGCGGATAATGTTACATACTCAGCTTCAGCAGTGGATAACGCAGTACAATCTTGGTTTTTGGAACTCCAGCTCATTAGCTTTTCACCTAGAAATTGTAAGCCTCCAGACGTACTTTTTCAATCATCATGACACCCTGCGTGGTTTGCATCTGAATATGCTACTAGTTCAAAGCCAAATTCCTTCAGATACCATAGTCCCATGTTATAAGACTATATCAAGTATCGAAAGATCCGCTTAACCTCTCTAAGGTGTTTGACCGTAGGTCGTGCCTGATAATGCGCACATACAAATTTGGCAAAAGGAATATCTGGTCTACTGGCTATTAGATACATGAGCCCTCTGATCATACTACGATATTTCGTTTGATCGGTAGGAGTGCCCTGTAAAACAGCATCCAGTCTGGCTATAGCCATAGGTGTGCTCATAGAGTCACATTCATCCATACCATGTTTCTTTAAAAGCTCGATTGCGTATTATGACTGACTAATAAAGATGCCACAGGAAGATTAATGAACTCAAAGCCCAAGAAAGAACTTTAATTTACCCATCATCGACATCTCAAAGTTGTTTTTCATAAGATTTGCAAAATGTTTTGAAAAATATGTGTTTGTAGAACCAAAAATGATGCTGTTGACATATACTTGAACTAGTAAAATGTCTCCCCTGTGACGTCTCGTAAATAAAGTCGGGTCAACAATACCTTTGGTAAAGTGATGTTCAATTAGAAATGAGGATAATTTGTCGTACCACGCTCTTGAAGCTTGCTTGAGACCGTACAAAGCTTTCTTTAACCTGTAGACATGGTATGGAAAGTATGAGTTAACAAAGACGGCGGGTTGGCTTACATAAACTTCTTCTTTCAATGGCCCATTGAAAAATGTTGTCTTGACGTCCATTTGAAAGATTGTAAAGTTTTTATGAGCAGCGTAAGAAATAAACATCCTGATTGCTTCAAGGCGAACAACTGGAGCAAATGATTCTTCAAAATCGATGCCTTTTCCTGTTTGTAACCCTTAGCCACAAGACGAGATTTGTTTCGGATGACAATATTTTTTGCATCCGATTTATTCTTCCAGATCTATTTTACTGCGATTACGTTTCTGTCAGTAGGTCGTGGAACCAATTCCCATACATCTAGTCTCTGAAATTGATGTAGTTCGTCTTGCATAGACTCTATCCAGCTGTGATCTTACATAGCTTCTTTGATGTTCTTAGGCTTAATAGTACTCAAAGTTAAAGCATACATACATACTTCTGAATCTATAATGAGCCTGCTTCTTGTCATCACTGGCCTAAAGGGGTCACTAATCACTTGTTCTAAGGGATGAGCTTTTGTCCAGACATGTGTTGAGGGTTGAACGGGAGTGGTTACTTGCAAATTTGACGGATCTTCAGCAGTTGAAGATGACTCAACTTCTTCAAACATTGGAGTATGATATGGAGAAAGCAACGTATTGCCGTCAAGATCTGCAGAATCTTCTTCTTGAATTAATTCAACAACTTTATTATTTGAGATTGGAGAAATTTGTTCTTCAGAAGAGGATACTAAGGGAGGACCTTCATTGTCTTCAACGATGATTGAAGATGACGAAGGTGTGTCTTGATTAGGAAGAGTTGTTTATGCAACGGAATTGATGGAACATCTCTTCTCAAAGTATTCCTCAAACATTAGACCGAACAAATTATCCAAATCTTCTTTTGTCGCTATGGAGGTATCTTCTGCTGATGAATCATTATCTTGAAAGCGGTTAGTTCTGGGTTCTAAACAGTTATGTTCTTAAGCCATTGCCATAAGCTCATCAAACTTAACGTGGATGGTTTCCATGATCTTTCTAGTTCTGCGATTACAAATCCAAAACCCTCTGGATAACTTCGAATAGCCGATAAAGATTTATATGTCTGCTTTAGGTATCATTTTGCCTAGGCCTTCTCTATTATTTGTTGGATAACAAAGTGATTAGAACATATAAAAGTACTCCACATTTGGTTTTCTTCCTCGAAGAAGTTCATACGGAGTCTTGTTGTACCTTTTATGAATTAATGAATGGTTTTGAGTGAAACAAGCAGTGATGATAGCTTCGGCCCAAAGGAATTCTGGTGACTTGGAAAAGATAAGCATTGTTCGAGCAGCCTCCACATGAGTACCATTTCGTCTTTCGACCACACCGTTTTGTTGAGGCGTTCTTGCAATTGAGAATTGTTGCATAATGCCTAACTTTTCATAATGCGCCTGAAGTATTGTATTTTTTAACTTAGTTCCATTGTAAGTTCAAACTTTCTGAATTCTAACATTGAAATTCAATTAAACTTGAGCAATGAACTTCTTGATCATATCAGGAGCCTCATCTTTTGTTCTGAGAAAATATACCCACGTATAGCGAGAATAATCATCAACGATCACCAAAATATACTTTTTGCCATTGATACTTTCTACCTTCATTGGTCCACATAGATCCATATGGATCAATTCCATCTTGGAATGAGTGCTTGAACCAATTTAGGTGGATGAGTAGCTTTCTTGCCCTTTCCCTGCTCACATGCAGAACATAAATGATCTTTGTCATACTTAAACTTTGGAAGTCCATCAACCAAGTCTTGTTTGGTGAGATCATTTATAGTTCCAAAGTTCAAGTGCGAGAGCCTTCGGTGCCATAATCATGATTTTGTTGAAGTGGCTTTGGACATCAAGCAAACGGGAGAAGAAGCTGCCATATCTGGATGGAGATAGTATACAAATTTTATTCACGAGCACCATTAAGAGATCATCTCTTTCCAGATTTTGGACATAGCATGTCTTTGATCGAAAAGTAACTTCGAAATCACCATCTCAAAATTGTCCTACACTGAAGAGGTTGTGTCCAAGACCTTCAACATAATATACATGATAAACAGTGATGTTTCCATGTACATAATTGCCATAGCTTGTGATTGCTGCAAAGTGATTGTTTCCAAAGCAGACTGTGCCTATGAATTTCTTAATGAATTTTTTAGCAGTTTAAGATCGCCAGTCATGTGCTTTGAACAATCACTATCAACAATTTACATAACTATTTGGATTACATGCATTACATGAAAAAACACAAATGGAGGAGTGGATAGTTTGATTACCCATTTTCTAATGGGAACCGATATGTTATAGTAGGATACAACATGGTCTCTTCTTCTAACAACGTTCGGTTTTGCATTAGCAGTTAAGCTCTTAGGGGACCAACCAACATTTGGTTGTGTTTCATACCATTTTTGCCACTTCCTACTGGTTTTTATCTTTCTCATCATGTATTTGCTAAGTGAGATTTCTTTCACAAATAGTGAAGTTGACCTAAAAGCAGTTGAGTCCTTATTTTTTGCACTTAAGGGAGTAACTACAGCAAACCTAGTTTTTGCCACTACGGGAGTAGTATCTAAAGACTTAGGTGTCGTAGTTGTAGGAGTAGTGAATAAGGCTCTTACTTTAGAATGCACATTCAACTTGTATTTTGCAAGACATTTATCATGACACGGGGTAAGTACATTTTTATCATAAGAAACACATAATACATCCTTTGCTTTAATTTTAACATCAACATTTGTTACAATCTTTTTGTTTTGAACAACATTCTTTTTAAAGGCAACATTTTTCTTTTTATTTGTCCTAACATGAACTTCTACATCTTCTGAATGATTCTTAGTGTTTAACAAGACACTATTCTTGAATGACGAGCCTCTACTCGATGGTCTTCTAACACTAGTAGCATCTTTTAGTCATGTGGAAGTTAAAACACTCTTAGTTTCTTGTTTATTTGTTGTGTTAACCTTGTACATCCCCGGTGCCATGACATTGGTGTTTGTATCATTATGTTTCTTTTTATTAGGTGAAGTCTATAAAGTGACTATTTTGGAAAAAAATGTTTCTATTCAGTTTTCGGAACAAACTTTTTCTTTTGAGTAACTTGTTTATTAATCGGTGTAACACAAAAAAGTTTGCCGGAAAATGAAGGTTTGTCAAACTTAGTAGTTATAGACTTTACCTTTTTCTGCATTTTTTAACTTGGCTTTTAGCTTAGAGATTGTTATCAAAAGATCTTGATTCTTTGTCCGTACATCCCCATATGAATATGTCTTTTGATTAACATTCTCAATCAATTCATTAATCTCTCTTTGAGCCTGAATACGTGTCTTTTTTATTGAATCAAAAAGTTTTTGGTATTCCAATTTGATATTTTCACGTTCTTTAACCAAAGATTGTACATGAAATGCCAAAGAGTAGTTTTCATTCTCAAGATTCTCCATTTTTGATATCCAAGAGGTTTCACATTGATTTTTCAAAGACGATTCATAATTGTTTTTCTCTTTTTAATGTTGCAATTGTAGTTCATAATCAATGCAATGTTTTTGACATCTTTGAAAATCATTTTCAAGAATTTTTATTCGTTTAAGCAAATTCTCTTCGACATCAATGGATTCCCTCTTTACTTTCTCAATTTCATCAAGCGATTTATCATTCACAAGATCATTACACATCAATACACATTTTTCAACGTCATGCTTGAGTGTTGCTTCCAAGAGTTGATCATTTAAAATCTCATTTTGTTTCCATGTTACATCAAGATCACTTTCCATTGATTCAAAAATATCCATCATTGATTTTACTTCTTCTAGAAAATGTTTTAGAAGAAATTTGAAAAACGAATGCAAGTCATTAAGAATCGGTTTCACCTCTTTGCAACAAAATTCATTAAAATGTATGTCCTCTCTACTAGTATAAAAAATACTTTTTGGAGTAGAGGTTTTTTCCAAAGAGTAAACAACTTTTCAAATTCAGTTTCCATCTTGTGTAAAAGTTTCATCCGTTTACTTGAATTTGGCATTGTTGAAGGAGGTAAACTCGATGTACTTGCATTTGAAGAAGTTTCAGAAGTCGTAGAGACAAATAAAAAATATTTTTGTTCAGCAGATAGTTCTACTTGTGGAAAAAAGGTTTCGTAAAGAGCGTTTAATTTCTTATAATCAATTGAACAAAAGTTTTGTTTTTTTCAATAGCAATTGGATCTTTCAATTTATTTTCCATTTTGATTTGATTCTTGGTTGCATCCTTAAGTATTTCCTTAGTATCACAAACATCCACATGCACTTTAGAACTATGAAGACATGAAGCATCATACAACTTTAGATTATGAGAAATTGCTTTCTTGAGCATATAAGGATTTTTGTACCTCAAACCATGTTTTAGTTTTGGATCATAAAATGACAAAAGTTTCGGTCCAAGCATAAACAATGCTTGCACAGATTGACTCATTTTTATTACTACATTTTCATTCTTTTCTAGCTTAGCTTCCAAATTTTAAACATCATCGAGATACTTATCTTCATTAGCATTCAACTTACGTTTCAAAACAGTTTGTGCATTTTGTAGTTCTAAAACATGTTTTCTTTGTTGTGAAACATTTAGTTGCAAATCATCTCTTCCTTTTTCTAAAGCTCTGATTTTATCCCTATCTCGGATAAAATAATTTTGAAGTTCAGTTTCAAGACGTTTTGCTTTGTGATCAGCCTCGATGAATTCTTTCTGAAAATTGGTTTTGGTTGTTGTGTTTGTTTTAAAAACCCGAACCCTTTCCTTATATTGCTCAAGCTGCTTAGTTAACATAACATTTTGTTGTTTAACTTTGTTAGCAATCATTTGTTACTTCTCAACTTCTTTGTAAGCATTTCTGGCCAGTTGTTCTAGTTTATATGAATCATGAACATATTTATCATGTTCAACACTGCCATTATTAACTTCCACATTTGAATCATCAAATATAACATTGCTATTAATTTGATCATCACCAATTGTAGAGTTCATGATTTTAGGTTGCTCATGATATGTTTGTTCATGATTATTGTCTATGAATAACGGATTCATGTACCTTGTTGATGGTGATTGTACCTCACTAATGAATGCAAAATCATAGCTTGGGCCTTCATCGGAATCAATGTTTGCTGGTGAAATCTGGCCATCGTGCATATGTTCGCACTTAATTCCTCAAGCTCTACCATTTGAGCAGCATCAACAAGAAGAAAATAATTTTGTTTGTTGGAAAGAATTACTCATGTTTCATCCTTCTTTGCTAGAAACATTTGTTTCATAAAGCACTTAGAATCCTGAACTCTTTGTTTTGGACAATTACGAGCATAGTGACATTTCTCATTACAATTGTAGCATTGAACATTTGTAACATTTATAGAGGAAGAAGTTCGAAGATTTCTTTGTACATTCCCAATCTCTTTCTGAACATTGCTACTCTCAACTGATTCTTCTTAAATATTAAACGAGCGTCTTGCATTTCTACCATCATTTCCAACATTTCTGCTTTGAATATTGACTTTGTTAGCTTGCATAACTGCTTGATTTCTTGTGTTTGAAGATGAGCGAAGTCGGTTGTTTGTTGGATTAGAATAACGCCGAGTGATTGTACGAGCAAATAGCTTCATTGCAGTAGTGAGAGAATATTCTGAATCATTTTGAAATGTTTCTCCTTGGTACTCATCATCATAATCTACTACAGAAGGAGGATGTGTGACATAATAAGCTGGCGGAGATCAAGAAGAAGAACTTGTGTCTGCAACTAATGCAATAGGATCATGAGTCTTTTCCAACTTTTTCGCTCTAGACGCAATGCCAGTTTTCTCATATTGCTGAAGGTAATCAAACAAATCATCATATGGGTCTATTGTTAAATCATTTGCCAAATGAACACTGATGACATACTTGATCCATTTAGGTTGTAGGCAGTGCATGAATTTAGTATTGATTATGACAATGGGAAGTATAATTTTGTTTCGTTTAAAATCATTCATCAGCTATGAAAAACGATTATAGACTGACACAAGTGATTCTCCAGGTTCAGCAATGAATTGATCAAACTCAATATTAAACCGTGTTTCCCTGTCCACCACAGACAACGCATTTCCCTGCATTAGGCGTTCGACCCTAAGCCACATTTCTCGTGTCGTTTGACATTGTTAATACAAATAATATCTAAAAACGTTATATATATTTTTTGACTTCTCTACGTTTTGATAAGCACAACATGTAAAAACGATCCATGTAAAATTAAATGTAAACAAGTTAGTAGTCGTAATTTTTCATTTCGATACTAATCACTTAAAGGTATGAATAAATAAATGCGAAATTTATTTAATGATCAAAGGTATTTAAAGTTTATCCTAAACCTTACATTTTTATTAGATGTAACAAAACAAGTTTACAAAATTTAGACAAAATATTTTTGTATTTACAAGAAATGTTTTAATTAAAAATAAATTTTGAATTCAAATTTTGTACCCAAAAACAGATACAACTACCCCAGATAAAACCTCCCCTGAAAAAGACAAAAAGGGAGCGTCCTACAGTGGGCGACCCCCTTATAGGCATGGGTGGCCCCTTTAGTGATAAGGGGTCCAACCACATAATTAAGGGGGTCACCGTGTTATTTGCTCCCCTCTTTGCCTATGAATACTGGACTGTTCCATAATATTTCTGACCTTTCGCACACACATTTCTTTCTGTCTTAAATCAGCCAATACATTCCTAATATCTACTAAACCTTTGATCATTTAATTAACACAAGCATTTGTTTCCAAGTGATCCTAGCTTTCCTCTCCAAGAGCACGAGAAGAATACTCGTAATCGACAAGATACAAGTATTATAGTTTAGTGTGTCCACGAAACATAGTTTTGTTAGTGTTGTTCATTGTAATTCAACCATCTCTTATATTCTTGTGTAATAGTTTGTTTAAATAGATCAAGTAAGTATTTAGGTGATTAAATACTTGTATGGGTGGTTAGTATTTTAGGCCATAATATACAAGAGTATGGTGGATTGGTTTTAGCTAAGATTTGAACTCGACATTTAGCTTAGTGTCTAAAAGTGGTGTAAGCTACGTGATAGATTGGTTCTAGCTAAGATTAGAACTCGACATTTGGCTTTGTGTCAGAATTTGGTGTAAGCTACTTGTGTACGGTTTTCTCCGCCTAAAGGGAGCTTGTTGACATAGTGAAGAAAACTCTCAAGTTAGGTACTTGAGGAGGGGAGTAGGGTGAAGAGGTGCTTCGTTACCGAACCACTATAAATCCTTGTGTTGTGGTTTGATATTTCTAACTCTTCTCTTTCATTACGTAGACTAATATTGTGTTGATAATTTCATTTATTCACTTGTCCTAATTTTTTATATTGTGTTAACATTGACATCATTTAAACTTGAATTTAAGACTTTACACAAACAATAATTTAAGTTTTAAAAAGCTGTAAACTATTCAACCCCCCTTCTAGTTTCCGCAGACATGAATTAACAGAATTGTAGATATCATTTGATATGGAGATAAGAATCAAATTCATTGCTTCGATATCAGCCTCATATTGTTTCAAAGCATCATCCGTAAGATCATCTTCAGTTTCAGGTCTTGGGTCTCGATTTGTATCTAGTTGAATCATTTTAAACTCATATGGATCAACATCAATCGAATGATTAAGAAACTTTCGTGTCTCCCTCTTCCGGCTGAAGATAATGTCTGAATCGACTTGCCTATAGTATTTAACTTCCCCTCTCAAGCATTGAAGGATGAGTCTCGAAACTGGCATCAACAAGCGATTGTTGATGTACACTTGAAGTCGACATGTTTTGTGACTCAATAAACGGATATTTGTAGAAGAAAAAGAGTTCTACTTGTAACTTAAAATGAATTAACAACGGTTAATAACAATGGTGCTTTGTGATTATGCCTTGTCTTGTTCAATTGAAATTAGGGCCAAAGTATCAAAATTCCAACTGTATCGAAAATGAGTAGACTTTGTCAAAAAAAGTCACACGTTGTCCACATGTGAAAACACCAATCCTCCAAGTATCAAAATTCCACACTATAAATGCCTTATAATCAAAATTCAGTGTTCCGTATCAAAATTACCTTTGTATCGAAATTTGTACAATTTCGATAAAAAAGTGGTTAGACTATCGAAAAGTCCAATTTTGATGAGGATCTTATGAAAATAACTAGATTTCAATTAGGAAAGTGATATTATGTCGAAAATGAACAATTTTGACAAGAAGTTCAAATTCGATAACATCCGATACGAGACATCACGTATGGAAACTTTCTCGGACAACTCAATTCTCGGACAGAACGGATCTCGGTCAGAACTATTCCTCAATTTCGATAAGACTGTTATTACCAAAATTCGATAAACACTTTTTCTTAGGAAATTTCCAACGAAATTTGGATTATCAATACGATAAAACCGTATAGATATCAATTTCGATGGATTAGGTTCATTTTAATATAGTTATCGAAAAAGAATTTCATAATTTCGATAAAACCGAAAAAGTGAGTTGTGTAAATTTTGAATCGAAAATGGAACACAAGATTGATAAAACCAATAATGTGAGCACTTTCAATTCAACAACGTATGTAGATCAATATCGAAAATGATAACCTCCTACTACACAATTTTGATAAAACTGAAAAAGTGTAGAACTAGTGTGTCGAAAATAATAAAGCTATAGTATCTTCCAAATTCGATGAAAAAAATATGGAGAAGTTAGCTATTACAACTCGATAGACACACGAATACACAAAAATAACTATCTAAAATGATAAAAGTCCTAACACACCAATTTTGATAAAACCGAAAAAGATGTTAACTATTACAACTCGATTAAAAACAAGACAATATACTCAAAATGACTATCGAAATCTATCTAATACCGATATCTTCTCACGTCTTCATTATGTAGTGTATCTAAAATGAATAGAATTCGAAATATGATGTCGAAAATGCACAATAAGCTCGAAATCGATCACGTCATGTTGAGAAACACACTGAAAATCACAAAGTAGATCACTTTTAAACTCTAATGACGTATGATACCACTTGTTAGGTCAAATGAATATTGAATCACACAATAGAATTCGGTTAAGCTTGAGAGAATAAGAGAGGAAGACAAGTTTTCATAATTTTCAATTTTATAAAAATGGGAAAAGAGAAATGGGAGGAAAAGTGAATTACAAGTCTTAACCTTCCCATGAGATGGGAAGGGGTATTTATAGAGTGCTAATCAGTAATCACTCTTCTTTATTTTCCACTAATTGCTAATTAGTCTCTAAACTTTGGTATGTAAGCTATTTTTAACTAAAGCTTACATAACCTTATTACATGATTAACAAATACATAGAAAATAAAGTCTAAATACTTCTAAATTAAATAAACCACTAAAGTATCATAATCAACACTTTTTCAATCCTAACAATTCCAATAACTGAATTATATGTAGATGGTATAACTGGTAATAATATTTTAATAACCTTACATTGATGTTAAACATTATGACAATTCATAAATATATGATTTTGTAAAGTCTATAATTTTTCTGTAAAATTATATCAAGTCTTATACTTATATAATTACAATATACGTTCACGTACGAAGTTTACATAAATTTTTCATCATGTGTCAATACTAATTAATAATATGTAACGATTTTTTATTACACGAATGATTTGACTTTGTATAACTCATTTGATGTTTATACTGATTTTGTTTAAATCTAATTATTGGTATCATGTTATAGACATTATGTGTGTTTATTAGCATGTAATGACATTTAAAAAAATATGTCTCGTTGCTACATGTATAATGTCGTGTATTTATTTTCATCTTAGAGTAACCTAGGGGTCGTGCCTTTGTTTTGATATTTATATTCCTGTTATATAATTTTAGTCGTATTTGATTTTTAAATTCGTGTACGCACGGGTTAAACTTTTGAAGAACAATAACATGAGATGGTAAAAAATATCTTTTTGGATATCCTTAATTATCCACATAATGAGAAATAACACGAGTCGTTCATATATATATAATTTCATGTATTTTTTTTTTGGGGGAGGGGTAACCATAGTTTTTGTCCTTTTAGCCGATTAATCCACATGTTTGAATTCACCGCTACACAGACTCAAACCATGTAAAGCACTCCCTTTTCAGGAGGTTGGTGTTGCCACTTCAGATTTGTTTACACCTAGCAGAAATTGAACTTGATACCTCACATATTTTAGTGTGATAATCACAAGTGTATTTGCCACTAGGCCACCCCTGAGTGGTTTCATTTTACATATGAGAATAACTCGTTCTTTCATTTTATTTATAATTTTGTGCGTATACGTTAATTTAATATATATTAATAAGAGCTAGGTGCAGCGTGCACGAGTAACACTTATTGATGTGTCACCTCATTAACCCTTCAATAACACCACAATAAATAAAACACTCTTCTCAACAAAAAAACCAATAACACGTATTGGTACCTGCGGGTCCCAATTTTTTTTCCTTTTATCATTTTATTTTAAACAAACACATTTTAAACTAAAATTGAAATACGATATATTGAAAATACGAAAAGAATTACAAATACGGTACGAATACGACAAATATTAAAAACTACGATACAACAAATAATAAAAACTACGGTTCGGTAAACTATTTTGCTCGGATTTGGTCTTTAATTTCTTGATATTAGCCGCATCTCCCGTCGGTGTTGAAATTAAGAAACGTCAATTCCTCGAATTTTCATTGATTTGCGATAAAATCTAATTTTTTAGCACGTTCTTGTCGTACCCTTTGTTGAGTCCGTACACTGAAGATGGATATCATACTGATATATACCATCAAGGCGTTATTGACTTGACGCCAACAAACTAAAGTACCCGAGTCACGATGAGAGAGTGGTTTGCATACCGCTTGCAGGACAGACCAAAAGTTTACTCCAAGATACTAAATTCGCGTAGATTGTTTCAACAATTCCTTGTGGACAGATACACAATGGTTGAGTCAGAAAGGATGAAATATATACGTATAGAGCAAAAAGATTTAAAGAGTAAGACATATTCCAAGTTTGTGAAGTTGGTGGCTGATCCAGAGTCTGGTGTTACATTAAGAGCTAAAAAATTGTTTTACCATGGTCATATACAAGAAGTCCGCGGTATATGATGCAGAATTATCTAGACGCCATGATATTGTGCAAGTCCTTTGGATACCCAAACTTGTTCATAACATTTACGTGTAACCCGAATTGGCCAGAGATTGCACGTTTTGTGGCTGAAATGGGATTGAAATCTTATGATCGTCCTGACGCAATAACAAAAATATTTAAACAAAAACTTGACAGCTTGATGAAATATTTCAAGGAAAAGCGTTGGTTTGGACGTCTACGATGAGGTAACTACTTCATAACTAAATTTTTGATACATTGCATCCTTTTTAGATTAAAACATGGCAATAAGTTACTAAAATGAACTTTACCTAAACAATTTTATTCAACTTATTTATGTTGTTGGAAGTCATTCTTGTGTTGTTATGCGGTTATTGAACTAATGCACTTACTGAAGTAATAATATACATTATAATTAACTTGACTTTCGTATATGTTACAACCTGTTAAGCCTAAAACTATTATGTTTATGTAGCTATTTATACGTCCGAGTTCCAAAAAAAGGAATTCCACATACTCACATATTACTTTTTCTGAACCAGATGATCATCTAACGGTCGCAACATAAATTGATAAGTTTATTTCTGCGGAGATACCCGATGAGGATAAAGATCCTGAATTATATTAGATAGTGACCGATCACATGATGCATGATCCATGTAGTGTCGAACGCCCAAGTTGTCCTTGCACAGTAAACAAAAAATGTTCAAAGATGTTCCCTAAATAGTTTAATGAAACCACATTTATTGATGAAAGTGGTTACGCAATCTATAGAAGAAGAAATGACGGTAGTACTGTAAAAAAGGTCGAGAAGATTTGCATAACGGTTATGTAGTACCCTACAACCCGGGTTTGTTAAGACGTTATCAATCTCATATAGATGACGAATGCTGCAACCAGATTGGTTCTATAAAATATCTATTCAAGTATATAAATAAGATGTCGATGAGATTAATTACTAGTATGATTATAGGTATCTTTCGGCATGTGAAGCAATGTGGAGGATTTATGGCTTTGACATACATTACATGTTTTCCACCCGTTGAGCGGTTACCATTTCACTTGCCTAATGAGCAGTCGGTCATATTTGATGAAACTGAAAGTCTTGACTACACGCTTGATAAGGCGTTAGTTAATCAAACAAAGTTTCATGCATGGATGGAACGAAACAAGATAGATACAGCCGCATGAAAGCTTCTTTATGTTGAGTTTCCTAAGTATTATGTATGGTAACATGATGAAAAGGTTTGGATGCCAAGGCAAAGAGATGAAAGTCTTGGACGTATACATCACGTACCTTCTTCTTAGGGTGAGATGTTCTATTTGCGAGTATTGCTGAACAGGGTGAGAGGCGCTATGGACTGGGATGACTTCAAGGAATTTGACGGCGTTGTTTATCCTAAATATAAAGACGTTTGCTATACTTGCGGTCTCTTAGAGGATGACAAGGAATACATTGATGGGTTGTTAGAAGCAAGTAATTGGGGAATGGGAAATTATTTGCGCAGTCTTTTTGTTATGCTAATTATGTCCGACAGTATGTCTCGCCATGAGGTTGTCTATGAAAAAACATGGCATGTGATGGTTGCAGATGTTTTGAATATCAAACGTATTAAAAGAAATGATCAAGGTATTTTAAACATTTACAGTTTAATCTTTTTTATTTGTCAAATCTATATATAGAACATTAGCTTTAAATTGGTATACATGTACAAGTATGACATATGCATTTGATAGTTATAAAACATGTACTATAATCATCCAGTTTAAATGACCAATGCATCAACCAATAGGGTATAAATAATT